>JAMPIV010009979.1:0-133774 GCA_024509875.1 Oreohelix idahoensis | reverse complement strand
AATGCCTGATGTAAGCTTCCTCACCTCTACAACATAATGTGAATGCCTGATGTAAGCTTCCTCACCGCTACAACATAATGTGAATGCCTGATGTAAGCTTCCTCACCACTACAACATAATGTGAATGTCTGATGTAAGCTTCCTCACCGCTACAACATAATGTGAATGCCTGATGTAAGCTTCCTCACCTCTACAACATAATGTGAATGCCTGATGTAAGCTTCCTCACCTCTACAACATAATGTGAATGCATGATGTAAGCTTCCTCACTGCCACAAGACAATGTGAATGCCTGACATAAGCTTCCTCACCGCCACAACATAATGTGAATGTCTGATGTATGCTTCATCACCGCTACAACATAATGTGAATGCCTGATGTAAGCTTCCTCACCACTACAACATAATGTGAATGTCTGATGTAAGCTTCCTCACTGCTACAACATAATGTGAATGCCTGATGTAAGCTTCCTCACCGCTATTACATAATGTGAATGTCTGATGTAAGCTTCCTCACCGCTACAAGATAATGTGAATGCCTGATGTAAGCTTCCTCACCTCTACAACATAATGTGAATGCCTGATGTAAGCTTCCTCACCTCTACAAGACAATGTGAATGCCTGATGTAAGCTTCCTCACCTCTACAACATAATGTGAATGCCTGATGTAAGCTTCCTCACCTCTACAACATAATGTGAATGCCTGATGTAAGCTTCCTCACCTCTACAACATAATGTGAATGCCTGATGTAAGCTTCCTCACCTCTACAACATAATGTGAATGCCTGATGTAAGCTTCCTCACCTCTACAACATAATGTGAATGCCTGATGTAAGCTTCCTCACCTCTACAACATAATGTGAATGCCTGATGTAAACTTCCTCACCTCTACAAGACAATGTGAATGCCTGATGTAAGCTTCCTCACCTCTACAACATAATGTGAATGCCTGATGTAAGCTTCCTCACCTCTACAACATAATGTGAATGCCTGATGTAAGCTTCCTCACCTCTACAACATAATGTGAATGCCTGATGTAAGCTTCCTCACCTCTACAACATAATGTGAATGCCTGATGTAAGCTTCCTCACCTCTACAACATAATGTGAATGCCTGATGTAAGCTTCCTCACCTCTACAACATAATGTGAATGCCTGATGTAAGCTTCCTCACCTCTACAACATAATGTGAATGCCTGATGTAAGCTTCCTCACCTCTACAACATAATGTGAATGCCTGATGTAAGCTTCCTCACCTCTACAACATAATGTGAATGTCTGATGTAAGCTTCCTCACCTCTACAACATAATGTGAATGCCTGATGTAAGCTTCCTCACCTCTACAACATAATGTGAATGCCTGATGTAAGCTTCCTCACCTCTACAACATAATGTGAATGCCTGATGTAAGCTTCCTCACCTCTACAACATAATGTGAATGCCTGATGTAAGCTTCCTCACCTCTACAACATAATGTGAATGCCTGATGTAAGCTTCCTCACCTCTATAAAACATAATGTGAATGCCTGATGTAAGCTTCCTCACCTCTACAACATAATGTGAATGCCTGATGTAAGCTTCCTCACCTCTACAACATAATGTGAATGCCTGATGTAAGCTTCCTCACCTCTACAACATAATGTGAATGCCTGATGTAAGCTTCCTCACCTCTACAACATAATGTGAATGCCTGATGTAAGCTTCCTCACCTCTACAACATAATGTGAATGCCTGATGTAAGCTTCCTCACCTCTACAACATAATGTGAATGCCTGATGTAAGCTTCCTCACCTCTACAACATAATGTGAATGCCTGATGTAAGCTTCCTCACCTCTACAACATAATGTGAATGCCTGATGTAAGCTTCCTCACCTCTACTAATATACAACATAATGTGAATGCCTGATGTAAGCTTCCTCACCTCTACAACATAATGTGAATGCCTGATGTAAGCTTCCTCACCTCTACAACATAATGTGAATGCCTGATGTAAGCTTCCTCACCTCTACAACATAATGTGAATGCCTGATGTAAGCTTCCTCACCTCTACAACATAATGTGAATGCCTGATGTAAGCTTCCTCACCTCTACAACATAATGTGAATGCCTGATGTAAGCTTCCTCACCTCTACAACATAATGTGAATGCCTAATGTGACTGATGTAAGCTTCCTCACCTCTACAACATAATGTGAATGCCTGATGTAAGCTTCCTCACCTCTACAACATAATGTGAATGCCTGATGTAAGCTTCCTCACCTCTACAACATAATGTGAATGCCTGATGTAAGCTTCCTCACCTCTACAACATAATGTGAATGCCTGTTGTAAGCTTCCTCACCTCTACAACAAAATGTGAATGCCTGATGTAAGCTTCCTCACCTCTACAACATAATGTGAATGCCTGATGTAAGCTTCCTCACCTCTACAACATAATGTGAATGCCTGATGTAAGCTTCCTCACCTCTACAACATAATGTGAATGCCTGATGTAAGCTTCCTCACCTCTACAACATAATGTGAATGCCTGATGTAAGCTTCCTCACCTCTACAACATAATGTGAATGCCTGATGTAAGCTTCCTCACCTCTACAACATATTGTGAATGCCTGATGTAAACTTCCTCACACGACACTGTGAATGCCTGATGTAAGCTTCCTCACCTCTACAACATAATGTGAATGCCTGATGTAAGCTTCCTCACCTCTACAACATAATGTGAATGTGATGTAAGCTGCTACAACATAATGAATGCCTGATGTAAGCTTCCTCACCTCTACAACATAATGTGAATGCCTGATGTAAGCTTCCTCACCTCTACAACATAATGTGAATGCCTGATGTAAGCTTCCTCACCTCTACAACATAATGTGAATGTCTGATGTAAGCTTCCTCACCTCTACAACATAATGTGAATGCCTGATGTAAGCTTCCTCACCTCTACAACATAATGTGAATGCCTGATGTAAGCTTCCTCACCTCTACAACATAATGTGAATGTGAATGCCTGATGTAATGCTTCCTCACCTCTACAACATAATGTGAATGCCTGATGTAAGCTTCCTCACCTCTACAACATAATGTGAATGCCTGATGTAAGCTTCCTCACCTCTACAACATAATGTGAATGCCTGATGTAAGCTTCCTCACCTCTACAACATAATGTGAATGCCTGATGTAAGCTTCCTCACCTCTACAACATAATGTGAATGCCTGATGTAAGCTTCCTCACCTCTACAACATAATGTGAATGCCTGATGTAAGCTTCCTCACCTCTACAACATAATGTGAATGCCTGATGTAAGCTTCCTCACCTCTATACAACATAATGTGAATGCCTGATGTAAGCTTCCTCACCTCTACAACATGATGTGAATGCCTGATGTAAGCTTCCTCACCTCTACAACATATTGTGAATGCCTGATGTAAACTTCCTCACACGACACTGTGAATGCCTAATGTAAGCTTCCTCACCTCTACAACATAATGTGAATGCCTGATGTAAGCTTCCTCACCTCTACAACATAATGTGAATGCCTGATGTAAGCTTCCTCACCTCTACAACATAATGTGAATGCCTGATGTAAACTTCCTCACCTCTACAAGACAATGTGAATGCCTGATGTAAGCTTCCTCACCTCTACAACATAATGTGAATGCCTGATGTAAGCTTCCTCACCTCTACAACATAATGTGAATGCCTGATGTAATGCTTATTAACCTCTACAACATAATGTGAATGCCTGATGTAAGCTTCCTCACCTCTACAACATAATGTTAATGTCTGATTTAGGCTTCCTCACCTCTACAACATAATGTGAATGCCTGATGTAAGCTTCCTCACCTCTACAACACCTCTACAAGACAATGTGAATGCCTGATGTAAGCTTCCTCACCTCTACAACATAATGTGAATGCCTGATGTAAGCTTCCTCACCTCTACAACATAATGTGAATGCCTGATGTAAGCTTCCTCACCTCTACAACATAATGTGAATGCCTGATGTAAGCTTCCTCACCTCTACAACATAATGTGAATGCCTGATGTAAGCTTCCTCACCTCTACAACATAATGTGAATGCCTGATGTAAGCTTCCTCACCTCTACAACATAATGTGAATGCCTGATGTAAGCTTCCTCACCTCTACAACATAATGTGAATGCCTGATGTAAGCTTCCTCACCTCTACAACATAATGTGAATGCCTGATGTAAGCTTCCTCACCTCTACAACATAATGTGAATGCCTGATGTAAGCTTCCTCACCTCTACAACATAATGTGAATGCCTGATGTAAGCTTCCTCACCTCTACAACATAAATTGAATGCCTGATGTAAGCTTCCTCAAATCTACAACATAATGTGAATGTCTGATGTAAGCTTTCTCACCGCTACATTATAATGTGAATGTCTGATGTAAGCTTCCTCACCTCTACAACATAATGTGAATGCCTGATGTAAGCTTCCTCACCTCTACAACATAATGTGAATGCCTGATGTAAGCTTCCTCACCTCTACAACATAATGTGAATGCCTGATGTAAGCTTCCTCACCTCTACAAGACAATGTGAATGCATGATGTATGTGAATGCCTGATGTAAGCTTCCTCACCTCTACAACAAATTGTGAATGCCTGATGTAAGCTTCCTCACCTCTACATACAACATAATGTGAATGCTTGATGTAAACTTCCTCACCTCTACAAGACAATGTGAATACCTGATGTGATGCTTCCTCATCTCTACAACATAATGTGAATGCCTGATGTAAGCTTCCTCACCTCTACAACATAATGTGAAATTCTGATTTAAGCTTCCTCACCTCTACAACATAATGTGAATGTCTGAAAGCTGCTACAAGACAATGTGAATGCCTGATGTAAGCTTCCTCCTCTACAACATAATGTGAATGCATAATGTAAGCTTCCTCACCAGTACAACAACATAATGTGAATGCCTGATGTAAGCTTCCTCACCTCTACAACATAATGTGAATGCCTGATGTAAGCTTCCTCACCTCTACAACATAATGTGAATGCCTGATGTAAGCTTCCTCACCTCTACAACATAATGTGAATGCCTGATGTAAGCTTCCTCACCTCTACAACATAATGTGAATGCCTGATGTAAGCTTCCTCACCTCTACAACATAATGTGAATGCCTGATGTAAGCTTCCTCACCTCTACAACATAATGTGAATGCCTGATGTAAGCTTCCTCACCTCTACAACATAATGTGAATGCCTGATGTAAGCTTCCTCACCTCTACAACATAATGTGAATGCCTAATGTGAGCTTCCTCACCTCTACAACATAACGTGAATGCCTAATGTGAGCTTCCTCACCTCTACAACATAATGTGAATGCCTAATGTGAGCTTCCTCACTGCTACAACATAATGTGAATGCCTGATGTAAGCTTTCTCAACTCTACAACATAATGTGAATGCCTGATGTAAGCTTCCTCACCTCTACAACATAATGTGAATGCCTGATGTAAGCTTCCTCACCTCTACAACATAATGTGAATGCCTGATGTAAGCTTCCTCACCTCTACAACATAATGTGAATGCCTGATGTAAGCTTCCTCACCTCTACAACATAATGTGAATGCCTGATGTAAGCTTCCTCACCTCTACAACATAATGTGAATGCCTGATGTAAGCTTCCTCACCTCTACAACATAATGTGAATGCCTGATGTAAGCTTCCTGAATGCCTGATGTAAGCTTCCTCACCTCTACAACATAATGTGAATGCCTGATGTAAGCTTCCTCACCTCTACAACATAATGTGAATGCCTGATGTAAGCTTCCTCACCTCTACAACATAATGTGAATGCCTGATGTAAGCTTCCTCACCTCTACAACATAATGTGAATGCCTGATGTAAGCTTCCTCACCTCTACAACATAATGTGAATGCCTGATGTAAGCTTCCTCACCTCTACAACATAATGTGAATGCCTGATGTAAGCTTCCTCACCTCTACAACATAATGTGAATGCCTGATGTAAGCTTCCTCACCTCTACAACATAATGTGAATGCCTGATGTAAGCTTCCTCACCTCTACAACATAATGTGAATGCCTGATGTAAGCTTCCTCACTTCCAATACATAATGTGAATGCCTGATGTAAGCTTACTCACTGCTACAGCATAATGTGAATGCCTGATGTAAGCTTCCTCACCGCTACAACATAATGTGAATGCCTGATGTAAGCTTCCTCACCTCTACAACATAATGTAAATGTCTGATGTAAGCTTCCTCACCGCTACAAGACAATGTGAATGCATGACGTAAGCTTCCTCACCACCACAAGACAATGTGAATGCCTGACATAAGCTTCCTCACAGCCACAACATAATGTTAATGTCTGATGTATGCTTCATTACCGCTACAACATAATGTGAATGCCTGATGTAAGCTTCCTCACTGCTACAACAAATTGTGAATGCCTGATGTAAGCTTCCTCACCTCTACAACATAATGTGAATGCTTGATGTAAACTTCCTCACCTCTACAAGATAATGTGAATGCCTGATGTAAGCTTCCTCACCTCTACAACTTAATTTTAATGCCTGATGTAAGCTTCCTCACCTCTACAACATAATGTGAATGCCTGATGTAAGCTTCCTCACCTCTACAACATAATGTGAATGCCTGATGTAAGCTTCCTCACCTCTACAACATAATGTGAATGCCTGATGTAAGCTTCCTCACCTCTACAACATAATGTGAATGCCTGATGTAAGCTTCCTCATCTCTACAACATAATGTGAATGCCTGATGTAAGCTTCCTCACCTCTACAACATAATGTGAAATTCTGATTTAAGCTTCCTCACCTCTACAACATAATGTGAATGCCTGATGTAAGCTTCCTCACCTCTACAACATAATGTGAATGCCTGATGTAAGCTTCCTCACCTCTACAACATAATGTGAATGCCTGATGTAAGCTTCCTCACCTCTACAACATAATGTGAATGCCTGATGTAAGCTTCCTCACCTCTACAACATAATGTGAATGCTGATGTAAGCTTCCTCACCTCACCATCAATGTGAATGCCTGATGTAACAACAACATAATGTGAATGCCTGATGTAAGCTTCCTCACCTCTACAACATAATGTGAATGCCTGATGTAAGCTTCCTCACCTCTACAACATAATGTGAATGCCTGATGTAAGCTTCCTCACCTCTACAACATAATGTGAATGCCTGATGTAAGCTTCCTCACCTCTACAACATAATGTGAATGCCTGATGTAAGCTTCCTCACCTCTACAACATAATGTGAATGCCTGATGTAAGCTTCCTCACCTCTACAACATAATGTGAATGCCTGATGTAAGCTTCCTCACCTCTACAACATAATGTGAATGCTGATGTAAGCTTCCTCACCTCTACAACATAATGTGAATGCCTGATGTAAGCTTCCTCACCTCTACAACATAATGTGAATGCCTGATGTAAGCTTCCTCACCTCTACAACATAATGTGAATGCCTAATGTAAGCTTCCTCACCAGTACAACATAATGTAAATGTCTGATGTAAGCTTCCTCACCGCTACAAGACAATGTGAATGCATGTTGTAAGCTTCCTCACTGCCACAAGACAATGTGAATGCCTGACATAAGCTTCCTCACTGCCACAACATAATGTGAATGCCTGATGTAAGCTTCCTCACCTCTACAACATAATGTGAATGCCTGATGTAAGCTTCCTCACCTCTACAACATAATGTGAATGCCTGATGTAAGCTTCCTCACCTCTACAACATAATGTGAATGCCTGATGTAAGCTTCCTCACCTCTACAACATAATGTGAATGCCTGATGTAAGCTTCCTCACCTCTACAACATAATGTGAATGCCTGATGTAAGCTTCCTCACCTCTACAACATAATGTGAATGCCTGATGTAAGCTTCCTCACCTCTACAACATAATGTGAATGCCTGATGTAAGCTTCCTCACCTCTACAACATAATGTGAATGCCTGATGTAAGCTTCCTCACCTCTACAAGACAATGTGAATGCCTGATGTAAGCTTCCTCACCTCTACAACATAATGTGAATGCCTGATGTAAGCTTCCTCACCTCTACAACATAATGTGAATGCCTGATGTAAGCTTCCTCACCTCTACAACATAATGTGAATGCCTGATGTAAGCTTCCTCACCTCTACAACATAATGTGAATGCCTGATGTAAGCTTCCTCACCTCTACAACATAATGTGAATGCCTGATGTAAGCTTCCTCACCTCGATTTAAGCTTCCTCACCTCTACAACATAATGTGAATGCCTGATGTAAGCTTCCTCACCTCTACAACATAATGTGAATGCCTGATGTAAGCTTCCTCACCTCTACAACATAATGTGAATGCCTGATGTAAGCTTCCTCACCTCTACAACATAATGTGAATGCCTGATGTAAGCTTCCTCACCACTACAACATAATGTGAATGCCTGATGTAAGCTTCCTCACCTCTACAACATAATGTGAATGCCTGATGTAAGCTTCCTCACCTCTACAACATAATGTGAATGCCTGATGTAAGCTTCCTCACCACTACAACATAATGTGAATGCCTGATGTAAGCTTCCTCACCTCTACAACATAATGTGAATGCCTGATGTAAGCTTCTTTACCTTTACAAGACAATGTTAATGCCTGATGTAAGCTTCCACACCTCTACAACATAATGTGAATGCATGATGGAAGCTTCCTCACCTCTACAACATAATGTGAATGCCTGATGTAAGCTTCCTCACCTCTACAACATAATGTGAATGCCTGATGTAAGCTTCCTCACCTCTACAACATAATGTGAATGCCTGATGTAAGCTTCCTCACCTCTATAACATAATGTGAATGCCTGATGTAAGCTTCCTCACCTCTACAACATAATGTGAATGCCTGATGTAAGCTTCCTCACCTCTACAACATAATGTGAATGCCTGATGTAAGCTTCCTCACCTCTACAACATAATAATGAATGCCTGATGTAAGCTTCCTCACCTCTACAACATAATGTGAATGCCTGATGTAAGCTTCCTCACCTCTACAACATAATGTGAATGCCTGATGTAAGCTTCCTCACCTCTACAACATGATGTGAATGCCTGATGTAAGCTTCCTCACCTCTACAACATAATGTGAATGCCTGATGTAAGCTTCCTCACCTCTACAACATAATGTGAATGCCTGATGTAAGCTTCCTCACCTCTACAACATAATGTGAATGCCTGATGTAAGCTTCCTCACCTCTACAACATAATGTGAATGCCTGATGTAAGCTTCCTCACCTCTACAACATAATGTGAATGCCTGATGTAAGCTTCCTCACCTCTACAACATAATGTGAATGCCTGATGTAAGCTTCCTCACCTCTACAACATAATGTGAATGCCTGATGTAAGCTTCCTCACCTCTACAACATAATGTGAATGCCTGATGTAAGCTTCCTCACCTCTACAACATAATGTGAATGCCTGATGTAAGCTTCCTGATTTAAGCTTCCTCACCTCTACAACATAATGTGAATGCCTGATATAAGCTTCCTCACCTCTACAACATAATGTGAATGCCTGATGTAAGCTTCCTCACCTCTACAACATAATGTGAATGCCTGATGTAAGCTTCCTCACATCTACAACATAATGTGAATGCCTGATGTAAGCTTCCTCACCTCTACAACATAATGTGAATGCCTGATGTAAGCTTCCTCACCTCTACAACATAATGTGAATGCCTGATGTAAGCTTCCTCACCTCTACAACATAATGTGAATGCCTGATGTAAGCTTCCTCACCTCTACAACATAATGTGAATGCCTGATGTAAGCTTCCTCACCTCTACAACATAATGTGAATGCCTGATGTAAGCTTCCTCACCTCTACAACATAATGTGAATGCCTGATGTAAGCTTCCTCACCTCTACAACATAATGTGAATGCCTGATGTAAGCTTCTTCACCTCTATACAACATAATGTGAATGCCTGATGTAAGCTTCCTCACCTCTACAACATAATGTGAATGCCTGATGTAAGCTTCCTCACCTCTACAACATAATGTGAATGCCTGATGTAATGCTTCCTCACCTCTACAACATAATGTGAATGCCTGATGTAAGCTTCCTCACCTCTACAACATGTAAGCTTCCTCACCTCTACAACATAATGTGAATGCCTGATGTAAACTTCCTCACCTCTACAACATAATGTGAATGCCTGATGTAAGCTTCCTCACCTCTACAACATAATGTGAATGCCTGATGTAAGCTTCCTCACCTCTACAACATAATGTGAATGCCTGATGTAAGCTTCCTCACCTCTACAACATAATGTGAATGCCTGATGTAAGCTTCCTCACCTCTACAACATAATGTGAATGCCTGATGTAAGCTTCCTCACCTCTACAACACAATGTGTGAATGTATGATGTAAGCTTCCTCACTGCTACAACATAATGTGAATGTCTGATGTAAGCTTCCTCACCGCTACAACATAATGTGAATGCCTAATGTAAGCTTCCTCACCAGTACAACATAATGTGAATGTCTGATGTAAGCTTCCTCACCTCTACAACATAATGTGAATGCCTGATGTAAGCTTCCTCACCTCTACAACATAATGTGAATGCCTGATGTAAGCTTCCTCACCTCTACAACATAATGTGAATGCCTGATGTAACCTTCCTCACCTCTACAACATAATGTGAATGCCTGATGTAAGCTTCCTCACCTCTACAACATAATGTGAATGCCTGATGTAAGCTTCCTCACCTCTACAACATAATGTGAATGCCTGATGTAAGCTTCCTCACCTCTACAACATAATGTGAATGCCTGATGTAAGCTTCCTCACCTCTACAACATAATGTGAATGCCTGATGTAAGCTTCCTCACCTCTACAACATAATGTGAATGCCTGATGTAAGCTTCCTCACCTCTACAACATAATGTGAATGCCTGATGTAAGCTTCCTCACCTCTACAACATGATGTTAATGCCTGATGTAAGCTTCTTCACCTCTATACAACATAATGTGAATGCCTGATGTAAGCTTCCTCACCTCTACAACATAATGTGAATGCCTGATGTAAGCTTCCTCACCTCTACAACATAATGTGAATGCCTGATGTAAGCTTCCTCACCTCTACAACATAATGTGAATGCCTGATGTAAGCTTCCTCACCTCTACAACATAATGTGAATGCCTGATGTAAGCTTCCTCACCTCTACAACATAATGTGAATGCCTGATGTAAGCTTCCTCACCTCTACAACATAATGTGAATGCCTGATGTAAGCTTCCTCACCTCTACAACATAATGTGAATGCCTGATGTAAGCTTCCTCACCTCTACAACATAATGTGAATGCCTGATGTAAGCTTCCTCACCTCTACAACATAATGTGAATGCCTGATGTAAGCTTCCTCACCTCTACAACATAATGTGAATGCTGATGTAAGCTTCCTCACTTCCACAACATAATGTGAATGCCTGATGTAAGCTTACTCACCTCCTTGCTCACCTGTACAACATAATGTGATGTGAATGCCTGATGTAAGCTTCCTCACCTCTACAACATAATGTGAATGCCTGATGTAAGCTTCCTCACCTCTACAACATAATGTGAATGCCTGATGTAAGCTTCCTCACCTCTACAACATAATGTGAATGCCTGATGTAAGCTTCCTCACCTCTACAACATAATGTGAATGCCTGATGTAAGCTTCCTCACCTCTACAACATAATGTGAATGCCTGATGTAAGCTTCCTCACCTCTACAACATAATGTGAATGCCTGATGTAAGCTTCCTCACCTCTACAACATAATGTGAATGCCTGATGTAAGCTTCCTCACCTCTACAACATAATGTGAATGCCTGATGTAAGCTTCCTCACCTCTACAACATAATGTGAATGCCTGATGTAAGCTTCCTCACCTCTACAACATAATGTGAATGCCTGATGTAAGCTTCCTCACCTCTACAACATAATGTGAATGCCTGATGTAAGCTTCCTCACCTCTACAACATAATGTGAATGCTGATGTAAGCTTCCTCACCTCTACAACATAATGTGAATGCCTGATGTAAGCTTCCTCACCTCTACAACATATTGTGAATGCCTGATGTAAGCTTCCTCACCTCTACAACATAATGTGAATGCCTGATGTAAGCTTCCTCACCTCTACAACATAATGTGAATGCCTGATGTAAGCTTCCTCACCTCTACAACATAATTTTAATACCTGATGTAAGCTTCCTCACCTCTATAACATAATGTGAATGCCTGATGTAAGCTTCCTCACCTCTACAACATAATGTGAATGCCTGATGTAAGCTTCCTCACCTCTACAACATAATGTGAATGCCTGATGTAAGCTTCCTCACCTCTACAACATAATGTGAATGCCTGATGTAAGCTTCCTCACCTCTACAACATAATGTGAATGCCTGATGTAAACTTCCTCACCTCTACAAGACAATGTTAATGCCTGATGTAAGCTTCCTCACCTCTACAACATAATGTGAATGCATGATGTAAGCTTCCTCACCTCTATACAACATAATGTGAATGCCTGATGTAAGCTTCCTCACCTCTACAACATAATGTGAATGCCTGATGTAAGCTTCCTCACCTCTACAACATAATGTGAATGCCTGATGTAAGCTTCCTCACCTCTACAACATAATGTGAATGCCTGATGTAAGCTTCCTCACCTCTACAACATAATGTGAATGTCTGATGTAAGCTTCCTCACCTCTACAACATAATGTGAATGCCTGATGTAAGCTTCCTCACCTCTACAACATAATGTGAATGCCTGATGTAAGCTTCCTCACCTCTACAACATAATGTGAATGCCTGATGTAAGCTTCCTCACCTCTACAACATAATGTGAATGCCTGATGTAAGCTTCCTCACCTCTACAACATAATGTGAATGCCTGATGTAAGCTTCCTCACCTCTACAACATAATGTGAATGCCTGATGTAAGCTTCCTCACCTCTACAACATAATGTGAATGCCTGATGTAAGCTTCCTCACCTCTACAACATAATGTGAATGCCTGATGTAAGCTTCCTCACCTCTACAAGACAATGTGAATGCCTGATGTAAGCTTCCTCACCTCTACAACATAATGTGAATGCCTGATGTAAGCTTCCTCACCTCTACAACATATGTAAGCTTCCTCACCTCTACAACATAATGTGAATGCCTGATGTAAGCTTCCTCACCTCTACAACATAATGTGAATGCCTGATGTAAGCTTCCTCACCTCTACAACATAATGTGAATGCCTGATGTAAGCTTCCTCTCCTCTATAAAACATAATGTGAATGCCTGATGTAAGCTTCCTCACCTCCACAACATAATGTGAATGCCTGATGTAAGCTTCCTCACCTCTACAACATAATGTGAATGCCTGATGTAAGCTTCCTCACCTCTACAACATAATGTGAATGCCTGATGTAAGCTTCCTCACCTCTACAACATAATGTGAATGCCTGATGTAAGCTTCCTCACCTCTACAACATAATGTGAATGCCTGATGTAAGCTTCCTCACCTCTACAACATAATGTGAATGCCTGATGTAAGCTTCCTCACCTCTACAACATAATGTGAATGCCTGATGTGAAGCTGATCTTCTCACCTCTACAAACATAATGTGAATGCCTGATGTAAGCTTCTGACCTGTAAGTGAATTCCTTCCTCTCACCTACTACAACATAATGTGAATGCATGATGTAATTTTCCTCACCTCTACAACATAATGTGAATGCTTGATGTAAGCTTCCTCACCTCTACAATATAATGTGAATGACCTATGTGAACTTCCTCACCTCTACAAGACAATGAGAATGCCTGATGTAAGCTTCCTCACCTCTACAACATAATGTGAATGCCTGATGTAAGCTTCCTCACCTCTACAACATGATGTGAATGCCTGATGTAAGCTTCCTCACCTCTACAACATACTGTGAATGCATGATGTAAGCTTCCTCAATTCCACAACATAATGTGAATGCCTGATGTAAGCTTCCTCACCATTACAACATAATGTGAATGTCTGATGTAAGCTTCCTCACCTCTACAACATACTGTGAATGCATAATGTGAATGCCTGATGTAAGCTTCCTACCCTCTACAACAAATGTGAATGCCTGATGTAAGCTTCCTCACCTCTACAACATAATGTGAATGCCTGATGTAAGCTTCCTCACCTCTACAACATAATGTGAATGCCTGATGTAAGCTTCCTCACCTCTACAACATAATGTGAATGCCTGTGAATGCCTGACGTAAGCTTCCTCACCTCTACAACATAATGTGAATGCCTGATGTAAGCTTCCTCAACTCTACAACATAATGTGAATGCCTGATGTAAGCTTCCTCACCTCTACAACATAATGTGAATGCCTGATGTAAGCTTCCTCACCTCTACAACATAATGTGAATGCCTAATGTAAGCTTCCTCACCAGTACAAGCTTCCTCACCACCACAAGACAATGTGAATGCCTGATGTAAGCTTCCTCACCTCTACAAGACAATGTGAATGCCTGATGTAAGCTTCCTCACCTCTACAACATAATGTGAATGCCTGATGTAAGCTTCCTCACCTCTACAACATAATGTGAATGCCTGATGTAAGCTTCCTCACCTCTACAACATAATGTGAATGCCTGATGTAAGCTTCCTCACCTCTACAACATAATGTGAATGCCTGATGTAAGCTTCCTCACCTCTACAAGATAATGTGAATGCCTGATGTAAGCTTCCTCACCTCTACAACATAATGTGAATGCCTGATGTAAGCTTCCTCACCTCTACAACATAATGTGAATGCCTGATGTAAGCTTCCTCACCTCTACAACATAATGTGAATGCCTGATGTAAGCTTCCTCACCTCTACAACATAATGTGAATGCCTGATGTAAGCTTCCTCACCTCTACAACATAATGTGAATGCCTGATGTAAGCTTCCTCACCTCTACAACATAATGTGAATGCCTGATGTAAGCTTCCTCACCTCTACAACATAATGTGAATGCCTGATGTAAGCTTCCTCACCTCTACAACATAATGTGAATGCCTGATGTAAGCTTCCTCACCTCTACAACATAATGTGAATGCTGATGTAAGCTTCCTCACTTCCACAACATAATGTGAATGCCTGATGTAAGCTTACTCACTGCTACAGCATAATGTGAATGCCTGATGTAAGCTTCCTCACCTCTACAACATAATGTGAATGCCTGATGTAAGCTTCCTCACCTCTACAACATAATGTGAATGCCTGATGTAAGCTTCCTCACCTCTACAACATAATGTGAATGCCTGATGTAAGCTTCCTCACCTCTACAACATAATGTGAATGCCTGATGTAAGCTTCCTCATATGTGAATGCTGATGTAAGCTTCCTCACCTCTACAACATAATGTGAATGCCTGATGTAAGCTTCCTCACCTCTACAACATAATGTGAATGCCTGATGTAAGCTTCCTCACCTCTACAACATAATGTGAATGCCTGATGTAAGCTTCCTCACCTCTACAACATAATGTGAATGCCTGATGTAAGCTTCCTCACCTCTACAACATAATGTGAATGCCTGATGTAAGCTTCCTCACCTCTACAACATAATGTGAATGTCTGATGTAAGCTTCCTCACCTCTACAACAATGTGAATGATGTTCCTCAATGCCTGAATGTAAAGCTTCCTCACCTCTACAACATAATGTAAGCTTCCTCACCTCTACAAGACAATGTGAATGCCTGATGTAAGCTTCCTCACCTCTACAACATAATGTGAATGCCTGATGTAAGCTTCCTCACCTCTACAACATAATGTGAATGCCTGATGTAAGCTTCCTCACCTCTACAACATAATGTGAAATTCTGATTTAAGCTTCCTCACCTCTACAACATAATGTGAATGTCTGATGTAAGCTTCCTCACTTGTACAAGACAATGTGAATGCCTGATGTAAGCTTCCTCACCTCTACAACATAATGTGAATGCCTGATGTAAGCTTCCTCACCTCTACAACATAATGTGAATGTCTGATGTAAGCTTCCTCACCTCTACAACATAATGTGAATGCCTGATGTAAGCTTCCTCACCTCTACAACATAATGTGAATGCCTGATGTAAGCTTCCTCACCTCTACAACATAATGTGAATGCCTGATGTAAGCTTCCTCACCTCTACAAGATAATGTGATTGAATGTCTGATGTAAGCTTCCTCACCTCTACAAGATAATGTGAATGCCTGATGTAAGCTTCCTCACCTCTACAAGATAATGTGATTGAATGTCTGGATGTAAGCTTCCTCACCTCTACAACATAATGTGAATGCCTGATGTAAGCTTCCTCACCTCTACAACATAATGTGAATGCCTGATGTAAGCTTCCTCACCTCTACAACATAATGTGAATGCCTGATGTAAGCTTCCTCACCTCTACAACATAATGTGAATGCCTGATGTAAGCTTCCTCACCTCTACAACATAATGTGAATGCCTGATGTAAGCTTCCTCACCTCTACAACATAATGTGAATGCCTGATGTAAGCTTCCTCACCTCTACAACATAATGTGAATGCCTGATGTAAGCTTCCTCACTACCACAACATAATGTGAATGCCTGATGTAAGCTTCCTCACCTCTACAACATAATGTGAATGCCTGATGTAAGCTTCCTCACCTCTACAACATAATGTGAATGCCTGATGTAAGCTTCCTCACCTCTACAACATAATGTGAATGCCTGATGTAAGCTTCCTCACCTCTACAACATAATGTGAATGCCTGATGTAAGCTTCCTCACCTCTACAACATAATGTGAATGCCTGATGTAAGCTTCCTCACCTCTACAACATAATGTGAATGCCTGATGTAAGCTTCCTCACCTCTACAACATAATGTGAATGCCTGATGTAAGCTTCCTCACCTCTACAACATAATGTGAATGCCTGATGTAAGCTTCCTCACCTCTACAACATAATGTGAATGTGAATGAATGATGTAAGCTTCCTCACCTCTACAACATAATGTGAATGCCTGATGTAAGCTTCCTCACCTCTACAACATAATGTGAATGCCTGATGTAAGCTTCCTCACCTCTACAACATAATGTGAATGCCTGATGTAAGCTTCCTCACCTCTACAACATAATGTGAATGCCTGATGTAAGCTTCCTCACCGCTACAACATAATGTGAATGTCTGATGTAAGCTTCCTCACCACTACAAGATAATGTGAATGTCTGATGTAAGCTTCCTCACCGCTACAACATAATGTGAATGCCTAATGTAAGCTTCCTCACCAGTACAACATAATGTAAATGTCTGATGTAAGCTTCCTCACCGCTACAAGACAATGTGAATGCATGATGTAAGCTTCCTCACCTCTACAACATAATGTGAATGCCTGATGTAAGCTTCCTCACCTCTACAACATAATGTGAATGCCTGATGTAAGCTTCCTCACCTCTACAACATAATGTGAATGCCTGATGTAAGCTTCCTCACCTCTACAACATAATGTGAATGCCTGATGTAAGCTTCCTCACCTCTACAACATAATGTGAATGCCTGATGTAAGCTTCCTCACCTCTACAACATAATGTGAATGCCTGATGTAAGCTTCCTCACCTCTACAACATAATGTGAATGCCTGATGTAAGCTTCCTCACCTCTACAACATAAATTGAATGCCTGATGTAAGCTTCCTCAAATCTACAACATAATGTGAATGCCTGATGTAAGCTTCCTCACCTCTACAACATAATGTGAATGCCTGATGTAAGCTTCCTCACCTCTACAACATAATGTGAATGCCTGATGTAAGCTTCCTCACCTCTACAACATAATGTGAATGCCTGATGTAAGCTTCCTCACCTCTACAACATAATTTTAATACCTGATGTAAGCTTCCTCACCTCTATAACATAATGTGAATGCCTGATGTAAGCTTCCTCACCTCTACAACATAATGTGAATGCCTGATGTAAGCTTCCTCACCTCTACAACATAATGTGAATGCCTGATGTAAGCTTCCTCACCTCTACAACATAATGTGAATGCCTGATGTAAGCTTCCTCACCTCTACAACATAATGTGAATGCCTGATGTAAGCTTCCTCACCTCTACAACATAATGTGAATGCCTGATGTAAGCTTCCTCACCTCTACAACATAATGTGAATGCCTGATGTAAGCTTCCTCACCTCTACAACATAATGTGAATGCCTGATGTAAGCTTCCTCACCTCTACAACAAAATGTGAATGCCTCATACAAACATAATGTAAGCTTGTAAGCTTCCTCACCTCTACAACATAATGTGAATGCCTGATGTAAGCTTCCTCACCTCTACAACATAATGTGAATGCCTGATGTAAGCTTCCTCACCTCTACAACATAATGTGAATGCCTGATGTAAGCTTCCTCACCTCTACAACATAATGTGATGATGTAAGCTTCCTCACCTCTACAACATAATGTGAATGCCTGATGTAAGCTTCCTCACCTCTACAACATAATGTGAATGCCTGATGTAAGCTTCCTCACCTCTACAACATAATGTGAATGCCTGATGTAAGCTTCCTCACCTCTACAACATAATGTGAATGCCTGATGTAAGCTTCCTCACCTCTACAACATAATGTGAATGCCTGATGTAAGCTTCCTCACCTCTACAACATAATGTGAATGCCTGATGTAAGCTTCCTCACCTCTACAACATAATGTGAATGCCTGATGTAAGCTTCCTCACCTCTACAACATAATGTGAATGTCTGATAAAAGCTTCCTCACCTCTACAAACAAATGTGAATGCCTGATGTAAGCTTCCTCACTACAACATAATGCGAATGCCTGATGTAAGCTTATAGCCAGCAGGTGGGCTTGAACATCAATCTAAAAAAGTCAGAGGTCATGACGCTCAATGTGAGCAATCCTGAGCCCATATCAGTAAGGAATCAGCAACTGGAACAGACAGACACCTTCACATACCTAGGATGCATAGTAACACCAGACGGCGGAGCAAGCAAAGACATCAATAACAGAATGAACAAAGCAAGAACAGCCTTTTTCAGTCTAAACAACATCTGGAAGTCCTCTCAGTACAGCACAAGGACAAAATTAAGATTATATCAGAGCTGTGTGCTTTCTGTGCTTCTCTATGGTGCTGAATGCTGGAGAGTTACAGAGAAGGAAATGTCGAAATTGTCATCTTTTCACACAATATGCCTAAGAAAAATTCACCGAATCTTTTGGCCGAATACCATCACCAACCAAGATCTGCTTACTCAGAGTAACCAAGAGGACATGCACACCATCATAGCTGGCAGACGCTAGAGCTGGGTTTGCCATGTCCTCAGAAGAGACCCCGATGCCATCACAAGAACAGCTATGCTATGGACCCCTGAAGGAAAATGAAAGAGAGGCCGACCAAAAACTTGGCGGAGGACTGTGATGCAAAGAATGAACCAGAGTTGGGGCACTGTACGAAGGATGGCCACCGACCAAGCAAAGTGAAATCAATTTGTTGTTGCCCTACAAGACACCACTATGCATGATGGCCACCGACTGCTTTGACGTCTGGCGGCTAAGGATCGAAGAAGATTTTAAATGCTGAACTTTATTTAGAACGTCATAACTAAAATTTCATATAATTAAAACTATGTGAACAAGTAACAACTTGCAGAAAAATATGTGAAACATAAGAATTTAACTTTGAGTGAGGGATGTGAAGGAATTCACACTGCTCTTGTGTGAATTCTAGGGTTAGAAATATAATCAAGACCCTAAAACATCTTCATGTGATGTATTCTTGAAACAAGCAACCTTCAAGTTGCCTGTCCAGAGCTTCAGGGATCGACGAGCCACACCAGAGTGGCCTGACATCACAATTTCCTCTGTGGTGAAACGTGCTGAGACCCCAGCATTGCACACTAAACTTGGAGGGAATCCTGAGTCCTAGACTTAACTCCAGCTGCATGCATAAAGATCTATTAATGTACTTCTGACAGGCTGGGAAGCTGGGGTATTAGCTCTTTGAAGGATGTGACAATTCCTTTTGGGGTCGGATTGGCTAAGACGTATGGCGTCCACCTCAAATTCTAGAAGTACCGGGTTTGATTCCCAGTTGAAGGAATATTATTTAAGGAAACTTTTTTTCAGAACCAGTGGTCCTAATGATGTCATACTCCCCCTTGATCTCCTGGGTAGTGAGATCGGATGCCTAGCCTTCTCGGATTAGGGCGAAAAAATAGGAGGTCCTGTGTGCAAGTTGTTTCCTTAAAAAAAAATCTCACAGCAGTTGGAAATCATAAAGAGTAGGTCACGCGGCCGCTGCCCTGGCAAAATTTAAAAATTAGAAACCTACTTACTGCAAACATATTTATAGAATGTGTGATTCCTATATACACACATTGGGATTCTCGCCGGTGCTATAGAGTTCGTGCACTGTGCTGAGATCCTCCTTGTGGGATCTAAGGAAGGAGAGATTGGAGCACTGATGGAGTTGTCCATGTGCAATGAAGATAGTCTTTAAAACCAAAACCTGGGACAGCCCAGAACCAGAGCACAGAATTTTCGCCCTGCATATGTGGAGAACCCTCATGGATGGTGGGGAATGCACAGTATGCCGCCTTTCTAGCATGAAATCAGACATGATGATTCTTTAAATGCATGCTAAGCTGGGATGGAATACCATGGAAAAAAAACTGCAACTCTTGACTCCAAATCAACAAGATTCAGAATGGCAGAAAAGCCAGATAAAAAGCCTAGATCTACAATGTAGATACAAGGAATCTTTAACGTGGCATTAGCTACACAACAGCAACAAGCTCAGCAGCTCTAGTTAAACAACAAAAACACAAACAACAATTATGAGTGAATATGAACTGAGGGAAAAAATACTACTGTTAATGAATCATGAACTGGCAATGCAACCCCACCTAATATTCTGACATTCCTTCCTCTCATCATGTATACTTCATCCTTCACCCTCACAAACATCTGGGATGCTATAAGCAGGGCATGAAATTTCCATCTGCCAGGTAGCCATAGAAATTTGAAACTGGTGATGAAAAGTTAAGCTAAGGATTCCACTGTTTACTAAAGAGGCAACCAAATTTGTCAATCTGTCCAGTGCCTAAAGACTGGAAATGCCATGCCCTGCTATAAGTATCAGTAATAATGACATCAAGATGTTCACATAGACATCAAGATGTTCACATAATGACATCAAGATGTTCACATAAGCAGTATTTGATCTTAATCCAAAAAAAGTGCAAGGACTATGCAAAAAATAGAAAATGTTGTTAGCACATTTAATTACATCATTTAATAACAACAAACTTGACACTGACGAACATCGCACACTGAATCAAATACATAACCAAATGTTTGTAATAAGGCTGTTATGCCGACTAACATCATACACTAAACCAAATGTTTGTAATGAGGCTGTACTTATGCCTAATAGAACTGTATCTGTTACATACAAAGCCCATTGTATTTTACTATATTTGAGGACAGGCACCCCATATCTTTTCATCTCCTATTTCACTCCATATGGCACATGGAACCACCGATCCTCTTACAAAAGGCCTGTGACAAAGCACTTCTTGTGTGTTTGCAGTGGTGCTTTTTGCAGCTATTTGTTTAACATGATGAGGTTATTGTCTGTGGTGGGTTTGATGTTATAAGTATTAGTTATTGTTATTATTTGTCTACAGAGTGAGGTCAAGCTATGTAGGTCCCTGAATATAAGGATGGAACAATGATATAATGTCAGAGTACCTAACGGCTACCACCCGGTGATCTCACTCTGCGAATATTTTTCCTATTTATTTTATTTGAAAAGTATATTACAATTTTATTTGTCCTGATCAGAATTTTCTGAGTCAGGACCAACAACAAAATGAAATTGATTGTTTTATTTACAAAAGTCAAATGTCACAATGGATCTTCTGTCCATCTAAATATTAAAATCTAAGTATATTGAGATATCACTATAGACTAAGGTTAACACTGGTAATTAATGGTGGGTTTGGGTTTTTCATCATCCCCTCTCTTTTCTTTTTCTCTTGTGGAATGTTTTATTTCAACAGTCAAATATTTTATTTATTATTTATTCATATAAGTGGATGAACGTCTTAGTGCCAACACACTGGCACTTATCTTTCAGGTTTGTAGTATTTCGAAGGTGCTGCCAATCTCTCCCACTTTCTGTGTTGATGGTGGTAGAGAGCGTGAACCAGCAAAATTTCAAACGTATGGCCAATCTATTAATTTTTCTGGGGTAGTTGTGGTAGAGAGCGTGTACCAATAGACATCGTCTTCTCTCACAATGAACAGTCCACCAGAAGTCTGGCACTGAGTTTTTAGTACCAGAACAAAAACCCACAATTCAATGAAAATATCACAAGCACACGTTGACTGGCATTAGCATTAGAATATATATAAGTTCAGCTTTGCCCCTGTCCAGATGCCAAGTTTTATTTCACACTTAACACTGCTGTTCTCAATGCAGCTTGCATACTAAAACTATTGTATCAAATGCTCACAAGCCTTGGACGCTTTTTGCCAATATCACTAGGCTGGCCCAATCACAGCGAGGGTCTATCAATTCGATTCAAATTTGAAAAAAAAAAAAAAACCCCCAAACAGGCTGTGTGTTTCTTAGTCTGTTGGTCAGTCTGCCCATGCTATTACACTGCAAAATATGTATCGTTTTGGGCTACCAATTACTACCTCTCCCTTCCTCCTAGCGGTAACCAATCAAATTTGAATCACTCCAATGCCTCTTTTTCAAAATTGCGTCCTAAAATGTTACCACTAAATGAACAAGGACGATTGTCTGTCCGTCACTCTGTCCGAAGCTATATAGTGTTTTTACAATATCTTGGTTATTACTCGTGCTATTATTGATATTGAAACATATTACTGACCAGACGACTAAGCTCTATCTGTCTATATAAGTTTTAGGTCAGTCTTTAGTGTCGTTAACATTTTCGTCTTTTTGGGTTTTCTTTTGTTAAACCACAAATTTTACTAAAATATATTATTATAAGATTGCTCTAAGTTATTTTTAATAACCATGGACGATTTTATAGGAAATATTATCAATGTTATCCTTGTAACCATTCCTTTTAGTTTATTTTGAAAGTCACAAATAAGTTTAGGAGCCGCGCTAGCGTAGTGGTTACAACACCGCTCTGGCGACCGGGTGATACAGGTTCAAACCCGGGCGACGGCATTTGAGGATTTTTCATCGACCGGGATTTGGACTGGATTAACTCGAGACCTGGCGAGGACATTTGAAGGAGTGTCGTCGACCAGGGACTGGCGGCTCCTGAGCCGACCCAGCTGCAATGGGTACCTCCGAAATCGGCGAGTATTTGCCTGAATGGCGAGGGACACCTGTCTCTGTACAAGAAATAAAGGGATACTCACGTAAAATCAATGTCAGGTTAGACATAAAATAATAACCTGAGATTTCGCCTCGAGTATTAGCGGGCGAACGCAAAAAAAAAAAAAAATAAGTTTCACTTTCAATATCGGTTTTCTCCTTTTCTTCCCCTTTCCATACTGTATATTTGAATCGTAGCCTAAACGAAGTGGCAGGTAACGTTAGGGGGAGGATTGACCTCACGTAATCGCGCACAAATTTCAAACCTCGGTTGCTAAGCGACGGGGTACCCTACCATACTGTAGTAACCTTGAGCTTCCTAGAATGCAGTAGTTATTTTCCTCTCTCACTCCTTTAGAAGAAACCAGTATTTGCCGCCCACAAACTGTCTCATGTTTAGTCCCTACTGCGCAAACGGAGCGACAGTGTTATAGGCTATCTTTTCCTTCCTATTAATACTTTTCAATTCCAGGTGTAGAAATACCAAATATTGATGTTCATGAGAAACAAAATACTGATGTTCTAATGAGAAACAAAATGTTTATGTTCTAATGAGAAACAAAATATTGATGTTCTAATGAGAAACAAAATATTGATGTTCTAATGAGAAACAAAATATTGATGTTCTAATGAGAAATAAAATATTGATGTTCTACTTACTTACTTACTTAGTCGTTCCCTTTCTACCGTGAGGTGTAGAGGATTGGAAGAGAGAGCACCAGACTATCCCATCGGCTTTGATGTTCTAATGAGAAACAAAATGTTTATGTTCTAATGAGAAACAAAATGTTTATGTTGTAATGAGAAATAAAATATGACTATCAGATTATAGATCAGGATAAATGAATGTAAATGAAATAGGATAATAGAATTAGACTAGGTAAAAAGATACAACAACTGAAGAAAAATATGTTTATGTAATAAAGGATCTTGTAGCCTGAAACCTGACATCAAAAGACAGGCTGTGATGGCAAACACAGACCAGTGGAACAGACCAAGACAACAGCCAATACAGCTATAGTTTACAGAGGACAAAATGGAGATGGATAGGTCACACCACCAGGTAACACACAACTAAGATAATCAAATTTAACCTTCACTGGAATCCACCGATGAAGAGAAAGGTCGGAACACCAAAGAGAAATTGGAGAAAAATGGCATAAAGGAAGGTTATCATGGGCAGTGTTGATATAAATGATTGCTCAAAACAGAAATAGGCAGGTGAGCAGCAGTTGTGACCCTATGTCCAACATGGAACACAAAGTAGTGAGTGGAAGAGTGACACGAGGCTGAACAAATGTTTGAAAAGGCATGTTGTAAGATACAACTAACACATGGCTGTGCATAGGACTGGCAAACTATTCACATAAAACAAGTTGCTACAGAAACTATCGCCATAAGAGCACATAAATGATTTGGCGCAGGCTTCCTGCATGGGGACAACTGCAATGGTGACTCATGCATCAAAGGGAGCTAAAAGGGATATGATGATATGCATGAAAAAGAAATGTGGAAGATCAAGGTACCCAAAGATAAGAGACCCTATGACAGAACTTTAGAAATAAGGATAAACATAGAGACAGACAGCTAAATATAGCAGAAAGACAAGATAATTAGATATGTGTGATCACTTACCTACTTGTGTGATGTATTTATGGATTAGTTATGCTCAGGAAAATAAAAATGTTTCCATTCCAAGAATGCAATATAAAGCAAATGTGTACAGTTAAATAAATAATGTGACCAATCAAATGTATTTAAGCATATACAATGTTTACATCTTAAGTTTTAAATTACAAATTTGGTTTCATTTTTCTTCAAATAGCATGCCTGGTGTCATAGGTGATTATGTCTCTCCACAAATTCCTGTATCCAGTACTGTTTATTAAATCTGTTGCCGACTTCATTCCATGCTATGATGTGCTTTAAGCCAAGACATCTGGCAAGATGAAGGTCCTTCCCCACTGCCGTTATTGGCAGTTCCAGGGGAACAAACTCGTCCAGTAGGCAGCATTATGTGCTACAGGCGATACCTGACTGTCACCAAGCTACTGTCAGCAAAATTTGAAACTCAGAACTGGTTTCATTACTTTCAGTATTAGAATGATTTCTTTTGCATTTTTTAAGTTTTCATTCTGTCAGAGGAAAAAATATACATACATTATATATATATATATATATATCTATAGCTTTACATAAGACATTGGTATGGTTTTCCTGAAATATGTATTTTTTGATGCCTTTTAAGGCTTCGAATGTCGGCAAATGAAAGCTCACAAGAATCACACTTGTAAGGTTTCTCTCCTGTATGCATTCTTGTGTGTATTTTTAGAGTATGATTTGCAGCAAATCCCACACCACAAATATCACACTTGTACGGCTTTTCACCTGTGTGTACTCTTTTGTGTGTTTTTAGACTACTACTAAAAGCAAACCCCACACTGCAAACATCACACTTGTAAGGTCTTTCTCCAGTGTGTGTTCGAGAGTGGGTTTTTAGAGTACTATTCGCAGTAAATCCCACACCACAAACATCACATTTGTATGGTTTTTCCTCTGAATGTATTCTGTTATGTTTTTTCAGACTACTAGCATCGGCAAAGGAAAACAGGCAGACTTCACACTTATACGGCCGTTCCCCCGTGTGTATTCTTTTATGTATTCTTAAACCACTGTTGGCGGCAAATCCTACACCGCAAACTTGACACTTGTAGGGCTTCTCTCCCGTGTGTGTTCTGTTGTGTATTTTGAGACTACCCGTATCGCCAAAGCAAGAACCGCAGACATCACACCTATAATATATACCTGTATGTATTCTTTTGTGTGTTTTCAGACTACTGTTAACAGCAAATCCCACGCCACAAATCTCACACTTGTATGGTCTTTCTCCTGTATGTACCATTTTATGTGTTTTTAGACTATTACCAACAGTAAATCCTGCCCCACAAATATCACATTTGTAAGGCTTTTCTCCTGTATGTATCATTTTATGTATCTTTAGACTAGTACTAACAGCAAATCCTACCCCACAAAAATCACATTTGTAAGGTTTTTCACCTGTATGTGTTCTTATGTGTCGAAGCAATAAACTGGCATTCGCAAACAAAAAACCGCAGATATCACACTTGTAAGGTTTCTCTCCTGAATGAGTTTTTTTGTGTCTACTTAGACAACCACCATCAGTAAAACATACACCACAGATATCGCACTTGTAAGGCCTCTCTCCGGTATGCGTCCTTTTGTGCGTTTTAAGATTGGTACTGACAGCAAAAGATACACCACAAATATCACACTTATACGGCTTTTCCCCCGTATGTATTCTTTTGTGTGTTTTTAGATTTGTACTAACGGCAAATCCTACACCACAAACATCACACTTGTAAGGCTTCTCTCCTGAATGTATCCTTTTGTGTATCTGTAAACTTTTGCTCTGAGCAAATGATTCACTGCAAACATCACATTTGTAAGGTTTTTCCCCAGTATGTATTCTCTTGTGTGTTTTTAGGCTACTACTAATAGCAAATCCTACACCACAAACATCACATTTGTAAGGCTTTTCTCCCTTACTCACTCCTTTTTGTCTTTTTGGACCACTATTTTTAACAGTGCCCAAGTTTCCAAAAGAACTCGTCTGCCCAGTATGAATTATGCTGTGTTTATTTACATTTTCCTCTCCACCAATGGATACATCACAGCTGCCATACATATAAAGCTGATTTTCCCAATGAATGTTCATGCGTTCATCATTCTGTATTGCAGAACTCGTAGCCATCTCTAGGAGCTGAGCATCCTTTTCACCCACAGAAAATGAATCAGTCGTCTCATGGCTACAACGTTCATTCTGAACTGGCACATTTAAAATATTTTCAGTCTCTGAGATATCTGCAGAACTTTTGTGACAAAAAACTGAATCTATTGATCCCTCATTTTCAGTCACTTTTGACTCAGCACTACCACCCCTTATTACTTCTGTAACATTTGTATCACCTTTCTTGTCTAACCCTATATTTACTTTGTTACTTTCGTCTTTGGGTAACACTTCAGATGAAAGATCATCAAGTTTGTTATGTTGCAAGTACTTGTCACCATGCATCATTGTCATGTGAGCATGCAAATATTCAAGTTTGGAGAAGAGAAGACAGCACAGGGAGCAGGTGTACATTCCTGAAATAAGCAAACACAACATTTTTAATAAATAATAAATCTTACAGTCTACAAAGACAACAATAATACATCATAGACCAATTATTTTGTTACCATTAATTACTGAATATAATAATTTTTTTTAAGAAATCAAAAGAAAAAAATAGCAACCAAAAAAAAAAAAACAGAAAAAACATAGCTAACACACTAAAAAAACCATTTTTTCCCCTTGCTACAGAAATCAATGAGCATGAAATCTAATGAATCAATGTGTGTCCTGAAAACACTTAGGTGAAACTATTAGGAGAATGAGAAATGATGAGATCATGTACACATATTCTCCAAGATTAAAAATTATTTTTTAAATGTACACATTTGTCCACTAAATACGAATCCATAACTTGCACATGTGAATCAGAATGGGAGTCACAGACATTAATCAATCTCCTTTTGAAAAAAAAATTGCTTTAACCTGATTTTGATTAAGTTTTGTTGAGTGGCAGAGTGGTTAAACCATTTGCTTCTCCAGGCAAAGTTACCATGTTTGAAACTTAGTAGCATCATGCTCACACTACCCAGCTGTAAATTGGTACCTGACTGCTCATGAGTTAGGAAGGCAATCAACAAAGCTAAGATTGTTGGAAGTTGGCATCAAATGTAAGACTAGTAGTGATGGGCGTGTTGCAGGAATAATTAGCATTCATACCCTTCGACATTTGCTGTGGGTGACTGAGCAACATTTTGGTGACTTTGTTTGCTCAGAGTGCAATGATAGACTTTGTTTGCTCAGAGTGCAATGATAGACTTTGTCTGCTCAGAGTGCAATGATAGACTTTGTTTGTTCAGAGTGCAATGATAGACTGTTTGCTCAGAGTGCAATGATAGACTTTGTTTGCTCAGAGTGCAATGATAGACTTTGTTTGCTCAGAGTGCAATGATAGACTTTGCTCAGAGTGCAATGATAGACTTTGTTTGCTCAGAGTGCAATGATAGACTTTGTTTGCTCAGAGTGCAATGATAGACTGTTTGCTCAGAGTGCAATGATAGACTTTGTTTGCTCAGAGTGCAATGATAGACTTTGCTCAGAGTGCAATGATAGACTTTGTTTGCTCAGAGTGCAATGATAGACTTTGTTTGCTCAGAGTGCAATGATATTAATTCTGATCAACAATAACAATAGGAAATCAAACGCAGCAAGGAAAGGAACCTATCACCTATCACTACCAAAAGCTGAGGGCTAGTATAGTAAGGTATGTAAGACTTCACTTACCTACAGCACTATTTGTTATGGAACTACCTTTACATTCTATTCTTTTCCTAACGTGAAATCTGTGATCCTTCCTTAGTTTTCACATCAGAGCTACGTTCATCCCCATGCATTTTTTTCCCATAGATCTCCCAAATTTTCCGTCAATTCTTGAAAAATTTACACACATCAAAAGTTGACTCATTCTTTGTAAAAATTTTAATGCTGTTAAAGCACTTATGAACAGACATTTTATGTACGAATTTTGGAAATGACAAAAAAATATGTTGTGCCAAACTTTTTTCCACAATGAGAATACATAAAATTAGCGGCCTTGACTGTGAATTAGCCAAGTGGCCACTATGTGGTAGACACAGATGCTGAATTATTGTTTTCTCATCCTTCTATAGTGCCCTGTGGCTTCCAGAACAGCGTGTTTATGTCATAGGTCCATTGGTTCTGTTTGCTTCAATTTCACAGGCAGCTGTTGGTGTGGTTCTCATTCCCCCACATATGAACCTTAGAGCATGGTTTTGGACTTTGTCCAACTCTGCTTGTGTGGTTTTGCTCACTGCCGACTGCAGCGAAAGGTTGTTATCCATGACTGATCGGACAAAACCGAGGTACAGCTGTCTGTGGTTTCCTTTGTCTGCTCCCCAGCTAGTGCTTGCAAGATGTTTAACTAGGTTCAATCGTCTACTGGCCTTATCTTTCATTTTGTGTGTGTAGGTATTGAGGAGTAGCTGTCTGTCAAGCTCCACTCCTAAGTAAGCTGGATTTTCTTCTCTGGACAGCAGTTGTCCATCGAGTTTTATTTGGTATACCTTCTTGCTTTCCTTGATGCTCCTGCTGAAAGTTGTGTATACAGTCTTCTGGGTGTTTATTTTTAGTTTCCAGAGCCTGCAATACACAGCTATTGTGGCTAGGGCTCTGTTTAGTTTTGCTTGTGCCAGTTTTTTGTATTTTTCAACTGTCCAAATGAGCAGGTCATCTGCATACAGTGTTTTTGATATCTTCAAGTAGGGAGGAAGGTCATTTATGAAGATAAGGAAGAGGGTGCAACTTAGTGCTGACCCTTGCGGCAATCCCTCCTCTGGTGTTTTCTGGGAGGATTTAGTGCCTTCTACTGTTGTTTGTATTGTTCTGTTACTTAGGAAGGCTTTAATCCAGAGATACATTTTTCCATGTATGCCCATTTTATCTTGCACCTGGTAAAAATGTATGTCATAAAAAGCAGCTAATGTGAGGTTGTGCATGTGGATGGCAACTTTATCATGTGAAACAGGCTGCTACAGAAACTACTAATGAAAGAGTGAACGTTTTGGTGCTTGTTTCTTGCCACAGGACCAGCTGCAATGATGACCCCACACTCCATAAGCAACAAAAGGGGAAATGATGATGATAAAAACTGCATGTATTTGTCATGTTTTCCTTATTTCTGTTGTGTGATGTCCAGGTTTTCATTATTTCTGTTGTGTGATGTCCATGTTTTTGTTATTTCTGTTGTGTGATGTCCATGTTTTCATTATTTCTGTTGTGTGATGTCCATGTTTTCGTTATTTCTGTTGTGTGATGTCCATGTTTTTGTCATTTCTGTTGTGTGATGTCCATGTTTTCATTATTTCTGTTGTGTGATGTCCATGTTATTATTTCTGTTGTGTGATGTCCATGTTTTTGTTATTTCTGTTTATTCCATGTTTTTGTCATTTCTGTTGTGTGATGTCCATGTTTTCATTATTTCTGTTGTGTGATGTCCATGTTTTCGTTATTTCTGTTGTGTGATGTCCATGTTTTCATTATTTCTGTTGTGTGATGTCCATGTTTTCATTATTTCTGTTGTATGATGTCCATGTTTTCATTATTTCTGTTGTGTGATGTCCAGGTTTTCTATACCCAAACTATTACTAGTAAGAAAAGAAATTTTCACTTGTATGTTACCAGGGCCCAAAAGGGAAGCAAAGAACTGTAACCTACCAGCATGCTGTAAAAAAAGTTACCAAGGAGAGTTAGGCAGGGGGCCAGTTATCCTATCCTGCAGACATTTTAACCAAATAAACTTACAAAAATAAACAACAAGGACAGGTCAACTAAAGAAAATAAATTAAATCAGCCATCCAAGATAGAAGAAGGGAGACCAATGAACACATGGAGAAAAGAACTGCGGACAGACTTGAAAGAAATGAGGATGACATGGAAAGTCCTTGGGCTGCTGGCATGGGACAAGCAGACTTAGCATAAGTTTTTTGAAGGCCTATGCTCCTTTGGAAACTGAAGGGTTATAATTACAACAGGCCTCATGTTTGCTCTAAAAGTATTTTTTAGAAATGTTCACATCATTACCTTCTTTACTTGGAACAGGTTCTATTTTCTTCTTTTCTGATATGTTTTGTCTACCCACGTGTCCAACTTCTTGGTTCTGAGTGCTGATATTTTTCATGCAGTCATGGCCTTGCTTACCCTGTTACCAAATAATAATAATCAATGTTAAAATAATTCAGAAATGAGGTATCTGAGGAAGGTGGTTGAAGTAACAAGAAGAGACATGGTACGCAACCAGACGATACGTCAAGGCCTTAAATCCTACCCCCTGCAGACCCAAGTAGAACAGTCCCAACTAAGATGGTTTGGCCATGTCTGCAGAATGGGAGAAGATCGGCTACCACGACAAGCATGGGAAACAAAGAGCCAAGGATCCAGACCCCCAGGACGACCCAGAGTCCGCTGGGAGGACAACATTAGACAATCTTTGAAGGACCGAGGACTAGAATGGAGCCAGGCCAGGAGGAAGACAGCCGATAGGATAGTCTGGCGCTCTCTCTTCCAAACCTCTACACCTCACGATAGAAGGGGAACGACTAAGTAAGTAAGTAAGTTAAAATAATTCACATCGAAACATGGGTTTTATATCCGGGTTATAAATTTTCATTCAATGTTGCATCTATTATGGGGTTATGTGACAGAAGAGCCAAGTCATCAGGAAATTCTACATCCATCAAGCTGGTGATGGATAGTACACACACTGTGAAATCCTGTTGATAGTACTACCAGGCAGTCCTTGTTCTGGAATCCTCAAGGTTATAGAGGCAGAAGTAGACCAACACACACATGGAGAAGAGAACTGGAGACATAAATGAAAATTAAGAGGAAAACCTGGAAAGAATTTGAGCTTATGACATGTGATACAAGGACTTAGCATGTGTCTATTGAAGGTGGCCAATGTTCCTTGGGGAGCTAAAGGGCATTGATTGATTGATTTTAGCATATTTTTGGTAGAAAATTGATTTTAGCATATTTTTGGTTGAAAATTGATATTTAGCATATTTTTGATAGACAACTGATTTTAGCACATTTTTGGTAGAAACTGGCACATGAGAATTTAAGATAATAAATTTAATGTGGGGCAACTAAAAAGACAAGATCAGATATGCCAGAAAAGCCTTGCTGAAACTGCCAAAACGGTTTTATGTCAAGAATGAGTCAGGTGGAAATTGAGCAATGGAATGTTCAAAAATAAAGTTCACATCAGCCAACCGTTTTGTGTGTGTGTGTGTGTGTTATTAAGGAACCAAAATCTGTTCAATAAATGCTTAAATTTCATAATTCTGTTACAATTCTGAACTGTTTAGCTTGTAAAAGCTTTGCTGAGATGTCCTTAACCTGCTCTTTATCACTGGCACTATGATGATCACTTAATCCCAAGCATTGTTCTGTTGATTCTGTTTTATGCCATACCATACCTGGCCAATCAGTTTTACGTCAGAATGGTTGATTTATTTTGCTTTTTAAAAGACACCTATACTAACTAACTATTGGACTTGACCAAAAACAGGGACTGAAGGATTGGGGCAATAAAACAAAATATAGCTTCTCCAGCACATTTTCTAAAAAAATGTAATATGCTTTTCCTCAATACCAACTGCTAATATTGAGCTGTCTCGTAATGCCAATATACAGTATTGCATGATATAAAAATATAGCTCACTCTCTGGTGATGTTTAACATGATAAATACTCAAAATGTATTGTTAGAATTTAGACCGTGTTTCGGGAAACTCCAAATTCACAATGAAGAGACCGAACTTGTATATAATGCCTGCATTACCAGTATGCTTCTATATGGCAGTGAGACATGGGAAACCTAAGCTACGCAAGAAAGAAGGCTCAATATTTTCCATCTACGGCGTCTACACTACATCCTTGGTATTTCATGCAAGGACAAAGTGACACATGACAGGTGCTGTCACTTGCTGGCCTTCAAAGCATGTATACACTGCTTAAACAGTGCAAACTATGCTGGCTTGGCCATGTCTGCCGCATGGTAGATGGTCGCATCCCCAAAGATATTTTCTACAGACAACTGCCAGATGGCAAAGGTGTTACGACATGTTTAACGATGTCTTCTGCTATAGTTGGCAGTGCGCATTTTGATGTTGATAGGTTTTTAATAGAGAATGTTTTTTATGCTTCATGGTCTTTTGGTGAACGCAAATCGCATGGTCCGATTGTGACGCGGTAGCGTTGATATGGTCACGCTTGGTGACTAATGTACTTGACCCTTTTTATTCTGACCGTCAATCCATGTAGACGTGGTTTATTTCCTTCCAGCGCTAGGCTTATTATGATGCCAAAAATTTATATTGAAAAGGAGGACAGAGGGTCAGTCCTTACTATTATAATGAAGGTACAGAATTGTTTATGGTTATTGGATAACCATGGAAGGAAGGATTATTGATCATCTTATGATCTGTGTTCGCAAACTAAATGGTTCTCATTTCCGACTGTCTGTTTAGGACAGTGCGCGTATATAGTCCCATGAGGTTCTGACGACATTTAAATAATTGGACTCTGACGGTAACATACTGAATTGGAATGCGATACTATGTATTATTTATGAACTGATTATTATGGATGTCTTCTTATATATTTTGTTAATAAAAGTGTATCCACGTTGGACTCAAAACAAATCAGGACTAACCAAGAAAATCAATCAAGTTAAAGTTGGTTTTTGTTGCTACGCCTTTTATTGATTACTCATTCAAGCACGATGCACTCTTTTGTATGGAAATACTATTATCATTACTTATAAATGAAACCAATAAGGAACCCAGAACAATGGTCAACCAAGTACGCTAACCGAGCTAAGACAACATAATCATTGACCAATAACAAGAACAGCACGATAAAAAAGCCCTTTATCAACTGGTGGCCAGATGTGGCTGTGAAATTTTATTTCACGTCAAAGATCTAATCTACAATCAAAATATAAGGTTTCCATAATTTCCTTTCGATCGACATTGACAATCCTTGCGCATGCGCACATGACGTCACTACCTTAATGACAGGATTCAAGAACGTACCGTTTGAATGACATTCAACAAGTCTACGACATTGGAAATAAACATTTCAAAATGCCTCAACCAACGCAAACAAGTGATATCAAACATTCATCCTTACTGTATGCAAGCTCCATAGTGTATTGGCACATGTTGTATCTGTAGGAACTTGTCGCGATTCGAAAGTTAAGTACATGTTTGTGCACTACGCAGGATAAGTCCATGTTGCCAATTTCATAGGCATGTTCTTGAAGTCATTTTAACTGTAAAATTTTTTAGTGATATGTATTTATGTGGTAATGTCTATATCCGTGGGAGGTTGGCAGGAGATTCAAATCAACCAATATCTCTTACAGAGGTTGGTCGATTTGAATCCGTTCTGTTAGGTTAGTTGAGTAGTTTCATTTTGCAAAGAACCCATTGAAGAATTGCCGATGGTCAACTTCGTTTGCATCTGAAATTATTCGACCTTAATTGTTAGCTGTGAAGTTCTGTAAACAACTGTTGTATTTTGCTGTACTAAGTTTCATTTTATTCATTTCTAGTTGTTTGTTCGTAAGCTATCATGTCCATTTCTCAACCTTACTATCTTTTATTTATATAATTGTAACTTATTTGTCAGTTATATGAGTCCATGTCTACGTCACCATTTTTTGAGTACGTTTAATCTCGACTTGGTTTAACCTTGACCCTACTTCCGATTTTTCTGCTCGTTTATGTAAGCATTTTTATGTCTGGAAAATGTCAATTGTGGTGTTCATTCATCTTGTAAAACTTTAGTTATTATTTGTCTTGTAATTAGTAATTTTATAAAAATAATAATATGAATATAATAATATAAATTGATTATAAAATAAGTTGATAAAACAATTTGATTAATTTTGACTAAATTATTTGATGACTTAGATGATGTCATCAGTTGCACTAGTGGTCTAATTCACTATTAGTTATTCATTATGACTAGGGCATGAGGTCATAATAGTAGTATAAAATATTAAAGAAGGGTAACTTTTATTTGATAATTGTTTGGTAATCACGCCATGAATATGTGATGGAATAGGATATTATATTAGCTATTATAAATACATAATTGATTAATATATTTATGGAGGGATGATGCCCATAAGTAATAAGTGAAAATATACTGGATGCATGAAATAAATTCAGCGTCATAAATAAATAAGTGTCATAACAAATTGGTGTTTTATTATGAGTAGGTAATAATGATATAAAATATTGAGTAAAAAAATAGTTATTGAACTTACAACTAATAGTAAGAGAATATTATACTAGGGTATATTGATTATTTATCCTTTGTTGCACATACATATAGTTAAATATTTGACCGAGTAAGCATATTACTGAATTAATATGGCTACTTTTGACCAGTTTGTTAAGATTGGAAAAGATTTTGGTTACAAAGGACAGGAACTTCATCAGTATGCAGAAGAGCAACTAGCTATTGCTGAACAAAAAGAGACTGATAAAAAAGCTGCATTGAAGAAGGAAGAAGCAGAACGTTGTCAGTATGCAGAAGAGCAACTAGCTATTGCTGAACAAAAAGAGATTGATAAAAAAGCTGCATTGAGGAAGGAAGAAGAGAGAAAGGCTGCATTGAAGAAGGAAGAAGCAGAACATGAGACAAAAGAAATTGATAAGGAAAACAGATTAAGAAAACAAGAAGAAATTATAAGGCAACAAGAGAAAGAATTGGCACTTATCAAGTTGGAAACAGCAAAACTACAGGCACAAAATGCTACTACTAGCCATGGTGATAATTCTCAGAATGTGCCTTCATCCAACCAAAACAAAAGTTACTATAACTTTAAACTACCTCATTTTAAGCTTAATTTCGACAATTTGGCATCGTGTCTAGCACGTTTTGAACAAGTATGTAAGACAAATAACTTGGAAAAATCTGCATGGGCACTAAAACTTAACGAATTTTTAGATGGTGAGCCCTTAAATGCAACAGAGAATGTTGATCCAACAATTGCTGGTGACTATGATGCAATAAAGGCTTTATTATTAAGACGGTTTCATTTAAATGAGGAGGGATGTAGACTAAGGTTTAAAACTCTTATACCAGAGTCAAATAAAGATTTCACAGGTTTCATTGCGAACATACGCAACACCTTTAATAGATGGGTGGAACTTGCAGGTGTGAACAAATCTTATGATAAATTAGTTGATTTGTTACTCAGGGATAAGGTTCTATCCTCTGTCAGTCCACTGTTCTTTTCCTTCTTACAAGAACGAAAACCATCTACCATTGCTGCTTTAGAAGAAATGGCGATAAATTATTGTACCGCACATCCTAATGCGAGCATATCTAACTCACAAATAAGAGAACCTTTACCTGTGGCCTCCAATATGTCATATCATGGTTATGACAAGTCAAGAACACACAGCTTAGATAGAAATCATTTCAGGGGAAGTTATAATAATAATTTTCATAAGGGGTGAAATAATTATAACAATAATAGTAACTTTAACAGAGGTAGGCAACAATATAGGAATCAGTCACCTCAATTCCGGTATAACGATGGTCAACAGAATTCAAATCAGAATAGATCATATAATTCTAATACTAATAATAATGGTAACAGATGGAATAACAATAATCAAGGCTCTAGACCTAGACACAACAGCCACCACGGGGGACAATGAAATAATTTTAATAATTATTCCCGTTCTCAGTCTTAGTCACGCAGACCATCACATTATAATCACAATGCAGGGGCGGCACTCACTACTGGTACGACCCCAAGTGCTCCACAGGATAATAATCAGATACAGTCGTCTTCTACATGCTATGCTATTAATTATAACGTGGCAAATAGTTGCCCAGATTGTAATCTTATTTTTCAGAAGGCAAAAGAAACAGTACTGAATTGTGGACACATTTCAACAGAAGTGGGTCTTGCGGCTAATGATGGAACAGGCTCTCTGATTTTTAACAGAGGGATAGTCAATGGTTCAGTAGTCTCAGTGTTGAGAGATTCCGGATCAACTACTATCAGAGTCAGGCAGTCTCTGATTCACCCAAGATGTGCTACAAATGAATATGTTAGGTGTATGACTTTTGGGGGTACTATTGAGTACTACCCCACAGCAATAATTTATGTTAACACACCTTTCTTTACAGGGAATGTTAAAGTCTGTATGTTGAAAAATCCAATAGCGGATGTGATGGTTGGTCGTATTCACGGCAGTAAGGACTGCACACCTGAAGAAATTATTGAGTGGGAAAGACATAATTTATGTACAGGAAATGCAGTGACAACTAGAGCCCAGGCTCAAGTCTTAGAAAAAATTGACACTCAGAATGTGGAACCAAATATCCAGGACGATACAGATGTTCATTCACCTATTGATAGAGCGTCTTTTGCAACCAAACAGAGAGAAGACAATTCTCTAAAAAAATTCTTTGCTTTGGTTAATAATTTTGATAATGTTACCTCAAGCAACAGAAACAAACACTGGTTTACAATTAGAAATGATAAGTTAATCAGATGTTTCATGGACAAGTCTCAGGTTAAACAACAAGTGATGGTACCGTCATCATTTAGGCGCTATATTCTACGACATGCACATGACTCCCAATGTGATACACTCACACACGATCCCGAGTGTTATCTTCATTTTTTTGGCCAGGAGTTTCACGCAATGTATCACAATATGTACGCTCTTGTACTATGTGTCAAGAAGTTAAAGCACAAGGAGCTTTTCACGCTGCTCCAATACAGGCCTGTGATATTTCAGTACGGCCCTTTGATAAAATGGCCATAGATATCATTGGTCCACTCTTACCTTCAGCCAGAGGGCATAGGTTTGTCCTCACTTGCATTGATTTATGCACACGATGGCCAGAAGCTATCCCATTGAAGACCACCACTACAGCAGATGTAGCTGATGTATTACAACTTATTTTTTCTAGAGTAGGTTTCCCTAGAAAGCTATTGTCAGACCATGGGTCTCAATTTATATCTGATACTATGACGGAGGTAATGAAGACTTGGTACATCGATAGAAACCTTAGCAGCATATATCATCCAATGAGTAATGGTGCTGTAGAACGGCTCAGCCACACCCTTAAGCAATTATTGCATAAGGTTATGGTCAAACACCCTCAGGACTGGGACAGAGTACTTCCAGCTGTCCTGTTTGCATATCGAGAGGTACCTCATGAACAGACGGGCTTCTCCCCGTTTGAGTTAGTCTTTGGCGCACCACCAAGAGGTCCAATGGGACTAATAAAAGATTTACTACTCGATGATAAGATGACTCAGGATACCCAGTCATCATACGAATATGTCATCAATCTTCGTAAGAAGATTATCGAGTCTTGCCAGTTGGCAACAGCTTCTTCTGACGCTGCCAAAGCTAAAGCTTGAACATTACAAAATAGGAATAGATGATTGTGTCAATTATTCCCAGGCGATGAGGCTTTATGTACTTCTTCCACGTAATGACAATAGACTACTCATTGCATGGAACGGCCCTTACAAAGTTATTGACAAAATTTCTGATGTTGACTACATCGTAGACATTAAGAGACATAGAAAAATATATTGCTAAATCAGAGACACATCTCCAATCCAACCTGCAAGTCTGGAAGGAAGAGCTGGAGAAGAGAGGGATGGTCATAAGCAGCTCTAAAACAAAATCCATGGTGATATCACGAGAAGAAAGAAAATATCAGATTAAGTTGGGAAAACATGTCCTGGAGCAGGTCGACCACTTTAAATATCTCGGAGCTATTATAGACCGAAAGGGGGGCATCAAAGAAGAGTTGGCCACTCGAAAAGCAGTGGCTTGGAGACTTTATCAGGCCATAAATCGAGGATTCCTCAGCAAGATAGAGGTTGGTAAGAAAACGAAGATGGCTGTATACCACTCCACCTATGTCCCAGTCTTGACATATGGATGCGAGTCATGGGCAATGACTACAACCCACAAAAGCCAGATTCAAACCTCAGAAATGAGGTATCTGAGGAAGGTGGTTGAAGTAACAAGAAGAGACATGGTCCGCAACCAGACAATACGTCAAGGCCTAAAATCCCACCCGCTGCAGACCCAAATAGAACAGTCCCAACTAAGATGGTTTGGCCATGTCTGCAGAATGGGAGAGAAGACTAAGTAAGTAAGTAAGAAAAATATATTACATAAACATGCTTAAACAATTTCACACTCGTCCCGAACACTTACAATCTATTTTTCACGAACTGGATGACAAATCAGTAGAGACATGTCACTATTCTAATCTATCGGTAATACAGGAAGAAGAATCTTCCTTTCCCGAGGTACATATATCGTTACCTGTACCTATACTACAACCTACAGAATCTTGGCGGGACGTAACCATCTCTTCTTCAGTTACACCGCAACAGCATCAACAGATTGCTGATCTATTACAATCATTTCCGGATGTGTTAACCGACGTACCTGGTCGCACATCAGTGATTAGTCACGATATTGTTCTTAATGATGATACACCGATTCGTGTTCATCCTTATTCTGTTCCATTACATTTCCTCAGTAAGACAACTCAGGAACTTGAACAGATGTTGCTTTGGGTATTATAGAGAGTAGTACCTCTCCATTTTCTTCACCCTTAGTCATTGTTAGGAAGAAGGACAACAACATTCGTTTACGTGTTGACTATAGGAAGTTAAATGCTCAGACTGTAGCTGACAGCGAACCACATCCTATTCTTGATGACTTACTTCCTCGGCTATCTACTGCAACATTTTTTACAAAAATAGACTTAACAAAAGGTTATTGTTAGATTCCATTAACCGAAAAAGCCAAATATTGCACTGCGTTTTCAACTCCACAAGGTCTTTACCAGTGGAATGTGATGCCTTTTGGGCTTATGAACGCTCCGGCTACCTTTATTCGCATGATGCGAAAAATTTTATCACAAAGACAAGACGTTATCACATACATTGACGACATATGTCTATTCGGTTCGTCATTTGAGGAACATTTTTCCGGACTTCGTTCTGTTTTGGAAATTTTAAGAGATAACAAGTTAACCGCTAAACCTACGAAAATACAAGTAGCGTTTCAAGAGATAACGTTTCTTGGACACATTATTGGTGCTGGGCGTATTCAAACAGTTCCCAATAATGTAGCTAAAATTTTAAATTTATCGGTTCCTCAAACGAAGAAGCAAGTTAGGAGTCTGTTAGGTCTCGTTCAATATTATAGTAGATTTGTACCTAATTTATCGTCCATTATGGCTGTCCTGTCCTCTTCAATATCATGAGAGAATACTGCACCCAACCCTCTATATCTCAAGAAAACTCAAAGTAGCAGAAACTAAATATTCTACTGTAGACAAAGAACTGTTGGCAGTGGTTTGGGCGATCCAGAAGCTAGAAAAGTTTTTGTTGGGCGCACCCTTTGTGATCCAGACAGATCAGAAGGCGGTTGCTTTATTATGCCGCTCAAATCATAAAAGCCCAAAATTGGCCAGATTCTCAATTCTGCTGCAGCCCTTCGACTTCATCATTGAATCTATACCAGGAAGTGAGAATGTAATGGTGGATGTACTATCCAGAAATCCTGTTGAAGTATTTTGAAAGAAAATTATAATTCAAGATTTCAAGAATGGAATAAGACTATTCGTACATACTTAAAAACGTTGCACGACTGATGTTTGATGAACTTGAGATATACGAATAACATGTCCACGAAACGGGAGATAAAATAACTCATTTTTACATTCTTTCAATAAAAAACGTTACGTTATTCTACGAAACGAATTGGTACTTTTCAACGTTTGGACTTTGGTTGTGTCCACTCAACCTTCACTTATTATATACACTCAAAATGGAATACTCGTGTGGTTTTTGGAGTTTTCGTCTTCAAATCGGAATCAAATGGACTAAATGAACTATATGAAATTCTTGATCCAGCCTTACACAAAAGACAGATGGAAATTTTTAATTCAGTCTTCAGTATGAACAATGAATATCAAGATTTTTGAAGGAAATTCATTCCTCATGCGGAATAAACTCGCAGATCCACACCAAGGAATAACTACATTTGGATCCTCAGAACTGACATTATTAGTTTCGTTACTTATTGATTTAATTAATAAAATAAAAGAATAAAATGTAAGAAAAAAAAAGAAATATATAAAAGAAAGAAAAGAGAAAATCAAATAATCTCACACTATTGAATAATTTAAGTAAATATATATATAAATGAGATAATTACTATATGAAGTGTGCAAATGTGTTTACGGAATAATATATGTATTATTATTTGGTTAGTTGATAGTTAGGTAATTAGTTATTAGTTAATCTATACATATGTTTTATTAAGTCATTAACTTCTCACTAGTTAAATTTATCTTTTACTTTTTCCTTACTTTATTTTACTTTACTTTTCTTTATTTTCTCCACAACGACACAATATTTTAGTTTAGGTAATGAAATTTTAATTATAATTATTTCCTACAACTATTATACTGATTGAAGTTGGTGGTAGAGAGAAGAAAAATGAAGTCCAAAAAAGATACAGAAAATCAGGAGTTGTACAAGGAATACACAAAGCAGATTAAAAAACGAGTCAGACAAGACAAACAACAATACATAAACGACACCTGCAGGAAAATAGAGGAAATGCGCGAACAGGGATTGAGTAAGAATATGTTTTCTGAAGTAAGAACATTGAAAAACAGCAACTTTAAATCATCACCCCGAGCAATAAACGACAAGAAAGGCGACACTCTAACAGAACGTAAAGATATTCTGAACAGATGGAAGGAGTACTGTCAAGAAATGTATACGGAAATAAACAAAGCGGCAGATAACAACGTCATGAATGAAGCGGAACGTGAACCAGAACCTACCATAGAGGAAGTCCGGAATGCAATCAAACACTTAAAAAGTGGAAAATCTCCTGGTTGTGATGAAATAACAGCTGAAATGATACAGGCAGGAGGAGAAGGCAGCGCTCGTATATACCATGCATTATGCTGCAAGATCTGGCAAAGCGGAATTTGGCCCAAGGAATGGAAACGATCAATTTACATACCCTTGCCAAAAAAGGGCAACCTGAAACTGTGCACAAACTACAGAACTATAGCTCTTATAAGCCATGCCAGCAAAATACTTTTACAAATCATAATGAAAAGGATGCAACAAAAAAGCTAGAAACAGAAATAAATGAAGTACAGGCGGGTTTTCGACCAGGTAGAGGCACTAGAGATCATATATTCAACATGAGGATCATCATAGAAAAGTGTAGAGAATTCAACGTTGACCTACATACTTGTTTCATTGATTACACCAAAGCTTTCGATTGTGTACAACATCAGCAGTTATGGGCTATTATGAAAAATATGGGATTTCCAAACCACCTTATACAACTCATCGCACTGCTCTACCAAGAACAACAGGCAGCCGTAAGAATAGAGGGGGAAACATCAGAATGGTTTGAAGTACAGAAAGGAGTAAGACAAGGCTGTACCCTTTCCCCTTACCTGTTTAACATTTATGCCGAGAATATCATGAGAAACGTAAGAGATGACCAAGAACACACAGAGTTTGACTCATTTAACATCGGCGGGTACCAGATCCCGGAAATCAGATATGCTGACGACACAGTCCTCCTATCGACCAACCCAAAAGGACTTGAACAATTAATTCTGTCACCAAAAAACACAGCGAGGCCCAGAATCTATACCTAAACACCAAGAAGACCAAAGTATTGACAACAGACAAAGTAAAGACCAAACCAGAAATTGAAATTGATAACGAAGAACTGGAAAGTGTCAATGAATTCGAATACTTAGGATCAATCATTAACAGCTCTGGCGACTGTGCAGTAGAAATTAAAAGAAGACTTGCAATTGCTTCACATAAGCTAATATAGATGAAAAACCTATGGCAAGGCACAAGCAAAGAAACAAAGTTACAACTGATCAGAGCATGTATATTCCCAGTAGCAACATACGGCTGCGAGACTTGGACACTCAATAAAACAGTTGCAAAAAAAGATTACATCATTCGAAATGAAATGCTACAGAAGGATGTTGAGAATACCCTGGACAGAAAAAAAGACCAACAGAGAAGTACTGCACTCACTAAACGTACAGGAACATTGGCTCCTAAATACCATCGCAATAAGGAAGCTGAAATTTTTCGGTCATATAAAAAGACATAATAGTCTGGAAAAAACAGTGATGGAAGGCATGGTCCCTGGAAAAAGGGGAAGGGGTCGACCTAGACGACGGTGGACCCAGGACATCACAGAGAGTCTGAACTTGTCTTTGGCTGATGCAGGTCGACTTGCCCAGAATCGTGATGCGTTCAGAGCAGTTGTAATGGAGACAACGTTCTGGAAAGAATATGTCACATGATGATGATTATACTGATTAATTAGTTAAATTTTAATTAGGATAATTTTTAGTACATAACACCTTCTTAATTGGTGAAGACACACTTTTAGTTAATCCTTTACTGACAGTTGACATTATATTTAGTTACTTAATACAAGTTTCATTTATTATATGACTGATATTATCATGACACGACGTACGACATTGTTCTACACAGAACATTGTGGGCTGTATGTTGATTTTTATTAAATTATTGATTATTACTCACGATAATTCAAAAAAAAAAAAACTATCGAAAAGATTTTTTTCCCCCCCGTCGGGCAAGGAATTGTTACGACATATTTAACAATGTCGTCTGCTATAGTTGGCAGTGCACATTTTGATGTTGATAGGTTTTTAATAGAGAATGTTTTCTATGCTTCATGGTCTTTTGGTGAACGCAAATCGCATGGTCCGATTGTGATGCGGTAGCGTTGATATGGTCACGCTTGGTGACTAATGTACTTGACCCTTTTTATTCTGACCATCAATCCGTGAAGACGTGGTTTATTTCCTTCCAGCGCTAGGCTTATTATGATGCCAAAAATTTATATTGAAAAGGAGGACAGAGGGTCAGTCCTTACTATTATAATGAAGGTACGGAATTGTTTATGGTTATTGGATAACCATGGAAGGAAGGATTATTGATCATCTTATGATCTGTGTTCGCAAACTAAATGGTTCTCATTTCCGACTGTCTGTTTAGGACAGTGCGCGTATATAGTCCCATGAGGTTCTGACGACATTTAAATAATTGGACTCTGACGATAACATATTGAATTGGAATGCGATACTATGTATTATTTATGAACTGATTATTATGGATGTCTTCTTACATATTTTGTTAATAAAAGTGTATCCATGTTGGACTCAAAACAAATCAGGACTTACCAAGAAAATCAATCAAGTTAAAGTTGGTTTTCGTTGCTACGCCTTTTATTGATTACTCATTCAAGCACGATGCACTCTTTTGTATGGAAATACTATTATCATTACTTATAAATGAAACCAATAAGGAACCCAGAACAATGGTCAACCACGTACGCTAACCGAGCTAAGACAACATAATCATTGACCAATAACAAGAACAGCACGATAAAAAAGCCCTTTATCAAAAGGACAGCCAGGCAGCTGAGGTTCAAAATTGTGTGCAAGAGAGACATGAAGGCACTGGGAATTAATCCAGCAACCTGGGAAAATGAAGCTTTCAATCGCACCAATTGTAATGCTCCCTACAGTGCAAACCTCAGATTGGCCAAAAAGAAGCTGTCACAACAAGCAGAAGAGAAAAGAACATGCCGAAAGGAACACCAAGCTAAAAAACAAAAAAGCAGCTGAGGGCTATCACCTCAAGGGCACATTCCTAAGGTCAGTGATGACTGAAAGGGGCTACTAACCTTTAGCACGCTGCAGGCAGCAATTGCCACCTGAGGTATCCTATGTTCTCCCAGCTGCAGGCGGTTTGAGTCGCCTTTCAGATATCGTCGTTTTTTAGCAATAGGATTTGTGTACATGTGTCACCCCCGGATGTTAAGTTTTAATGTTATTTGCAAGAGAGTTAGCTTCTGTTTCCAATCTTTATTTAGTAATGGGTGTATTCGCGTTTATTTTCTGTGAATTTTTTAAATCGCAATCAATCGGCATCGAACACGTGGCCATTTTCGCTCTAATTTTAATGGATTCTGACTCTGATGCGATGACAAGGAGATCATTGTCTTTATTAGTGCTAATATCGGTTCTCAGAATATGGTTGATGGCAGAGATGGAAACGAAAGTAGAATGTCATTGCTAGTATGTATAATTTTAGGGGTTAGGATTAGGTTTATCGGAACGGTTTAGGGTTACGGCCGAATGTCACTGCTGACGAGGGCGTTTGTTGCTTTGCTAGTGATGATGGGTGTAATGAAAAGATCGTCATTTGATTTGTATTGGTCAAATGACTTTCACTGAGATGCAAGGGAAAAGGACTCTTCGTTTGTTGGTTTTTTTTTTTAAATAAAAAAAAAAATTTTTAATTAAAAAAAAAAATTTTTATTATTTTTTAATCGTTTTTTTTTCATCTTTCCATTCATCTCTTCCTATCACATCAAACATGTACACAAACAAATTTTATATCATCAGATTCATCATTCATTTATTTCTATTCAGTCCAAAAATTAGAGCAATTGACCAAAAAACAAAAAAACTATAGAATTTACAAGCGAAAAGATTTATTAAAATATTAGTGAGATCTTACCTCAGCATGGTCAGTATAGATGTGAAGGCCATGTTTAGAACAGCCTCCTTCATATTTCAGCTTGTATTCCTCACAATCTGAATAAATGGATTGGCCATCATTAAAAAAAACAGTGCAAGATCTCATGTCACTTTTCACTATAACCTAAATAAATACTCTTATGAATTTTACTTCACCTGCATAGTCAACTGGAACTTTTAGCACCCACATAGTGACACGTTCTTGTTTACCCAGCTGTAAATGGGCACCTGACTGCTCTTGAGTTAGGGAAGGCAAATGTAGCGAGGAGGGGAACTGATAACCCCATCTCATATAAAAGATGGATCTAGTATAAGCAAATCTCTAACACTTCCCTCCCCAAAGGTAGTATCTGCTATGGGACAACCTTTATCCTTCTTTTTTAAATATATATTTGAGACTATTCTAGTTATCATCATTACCTTACACCTCCCTGTGGAGCACAGGCCATCAACAAACACTGTCCTGCCTGTGCCATCTGTCCAAGATCTTTCTATACTATATATTTGATCTCCAGTTCACTTCTCCATGTTTTTCTTTTTGTTTTGATCTCTCTCCATTCCTCTTATCTTGCAGGATTCTAGAATGGTGACTGCCTTGTAACTACTGGTATCAACTGGTTTTCTCAATGTGTGTCTCATCCAATGGCAGTGTCTTCTCCTAGTAGCATTTATCTGGTATTTTTTCTGTCAGTTTCACAGTCATGATCTTGTTCTTCTTGGTACCTAGTTGGCAGGGAGGATAGTGTGATTCGTTTCCGTAGATAGGTGGTGGTGCTATTTGGAAGGTCCTGGGTTCGGTTGTCCGGTAAGCCACTCACTTCTGTTGTCTAGTTTTCTACTTCTTTATTTCTCACGAGTGCCTGAAACAAACCTTTATGTGTGTAATATTTATTCTTCAAATATGGCTGTGTACAACATATTTTAGACAAATGCTTCCTTTAAAACATTAGCAAAATTATAATTTGTATCCCCAACTATCCAAGATGTCTTCAATAACCGCCAACAACTTTCAACATTATTCTTTTATTTCCTTTTCACTCCCATGTCTGCAGTACAGCCTCTTCCCCACCTAGTCCAAGCTCTTGTAGTGGGGGTTTCTATAACGATCTGTTCGACATGAAGAGGTTACCAGCCTCAAGCACAACCTAATATTAGTCGCATCCTACAATATGCCTGCAGAAGCAGTGAGCCTATTCTTTGCCTCATATATGGTAGCTATCCCAAATAAAATGTGTAGGCTTTATTTCCATAGATAAAAGTCGCTGCATCCATCTACATGCTCCAAAATGTGGAAATTTAGCGTACGGAGGATTCAATTTCAAGAACACATCACTGTTGTTGTTTAAAACAAAAAGAGTTTTGTTTCCTAATCATTGCCAATCTTGTATTAATGTGATCTATATTTAGTTATAGCTAATTTTGTTCTGACTCTTTTGCTGGGGTTCACAAATGTATTGTAGAAATGGCTGTCTTTCAATAATTACATCCTTTTTTCCCACAGAAAATTTGTCAAATGAAAATATATTTTTGAATCACCCACACAAAACTGTAAAACAAAATATGTTTTTAAATAGATTAGTATGGATCTCAAATGAATATGCCAAATTAAGGGTTAATAAGTTAAACAATTTTTTTGTTTAAATGTACAGTTTAAAATAGGAACTATTCGTTATTTAAAAAGTAGCACAAACTCACAGAGAAAATTGTCCTCAGCAGAAGAAGTACGAGGCATGGGACTTGCTTTACTCTTATCAGGACATGCTAGGATACTCTCTTCCACATCATCATTATTTGTTTCCATCATCGCTGAGCTTTCCTGATAGAAAAATGTCATACATATCAAATATTATTTGTAGGCTTCTTTGTTAACACAATGATCACTATGGGCAAAAAGAAGGAAAAGGATTTCTATACAAAAAATTACACAAATTATTTATAGGCTTCTCTGTTAACAAAGAGACCATAATGGGCCTAGGAGGGTAAAAATAGATTTCTAAAAAAAAATTACACAATTTATTTGTAGGCTTCTTTGTTAACACAGCGACCATAATGCACAAAAGAGAGAAAAAAGATTTATACCAAAAATTACGCAAATTATTTGTAGGCTTCTTTCTATAAAAAATTACACAATTTATTTGTAGGTTTCTTTCTTAACACATCGACCATAATGCACAAAAGAGAGAAAAAAGATTTATACCAAAAATTACACAAATTATTTGTAGGCTTCTTTCTATAAAAAATTACACAATTTATTTGTAGGCTTCTTTGTTAACACAGTGACCACAATGCACAAAAGAGAGAAAAAAGATTTATGCCAAAAATTACGCAAATTATTTGTAGGCTTCTTTGTTAACATTACAATCTTCCTTCTTCTTTGATCATTAGCTGCCGACTGTCACAGCAGCCAGTGGCCATCACGCCTCGTGGTGTCTTGTAGGGCAGCAACAAACTGATTCCACTTTGCTCACCCGGCAGCCATCCTTTGTGCAGTGCCCCAACTCCGGTTCATTTTTTGCATCTTGGCCTCCACAGTTCTCTGCCAAGTTGTTTTTGGTTGGCCTCTCTTTCACTTTCCTTCAGGGGTCCATAGCATAGCTGTTTTTATGATGGCATCAGGGTCTCTTCTGAGGACGTGGCCAACCCAACTCCAGTGTCTGCCAGCTATGATGGTGTGCATGTCCTCTTGGTTGCTCCAAGTAAGCAATTCTTGGTGATGGTATTCGGTCAAAAGATTCAGAGAATTTTCCTTAGGCAGACTGTGTGGAAAGAAGACAATTTTGACATTTCCTTCTCTGTTACTCTCCAACATTCCACACCATAGAGAAGCACAGAAAGTACACAGCTATCATATAATCTTAATTTGGTGTTTGTGCTGTACTGAGAGGACTTCCAGATGTTATTCAGACTAGCAAAGGCTGTTCTCACTTTATTCATTCTGTTGTTAATGTCTTTGTTTGTTCTGCTGTCTGGTGTTACTACACATCCTAGGTATGTGTTGCCGTCATTTTTGACGGTGGAAAAAACGCCAACCTAATGTATGTTTGGTTTAATGTGGTCAAAGAGAGATAAATGTTTATTATCTTTCTGTGACAGTTTTTGACTGGTGATTATCTTCTCCTGTCTGATGTTGTCCTGTCTCAGGCATGTCTTATAGTTGACATGTCTTAAGTCTATTTATAGGATCATATACGGAGTATCTTTATCACCCGTTTGGTCAGAAACGCCTGGTCTGGGTTTGCCTCGATCTGGTCCATGCTCTTTGGGCATCCACGGGTCTTGGCGGCAAAAGCCGATAGACTGAGTCAGAGAGTGTGTACCTGAGGCTTAGAACGGATGTCCCGATCCGTAGATTCCTCTCTGCCAAGTTTTCGATAGGGATTGGAAATTCTGGGAATGACTGTTTGTCATTCTTCCGTCCCTGAGTGTTTCTTTATGCCAGTATTGGCTGTGTGGTGTTACCTTATAGTGTAAGGATTCTTTGAGAAGGTAACTGAAAACATTATTCGATCTTTTCGTATCGTTTAGATCTTACAGGTACATTTATCACTGATGGCGACATAGTGAGCAAAGCTCACAAGGAGTTATTATACTGTACTCCAGTATGGCTTCATATTTGAAGGACTTGGTCTAAGTTGACCTGTTACATACATAAGCCTAGGAATCATCTTTATGGATCCGCAATGCAGGCAGAATATGGTTTGGCAGAAAATATATATATAATCTCAGAAGCTTGTGTAAACTGAGAGTGACCTGATTATCGAGGCCCGCGACCTGCGGCCTGATTTCATTGTCATCATATTGGTCCGTGGTTACGGCCAATCTCACTTCTCCAGAATGAAGTATCTGGCATGTGAGGCCAGTCTGAAGTCTTTTTACCAATTGTAGGACAATGGCATTGACTTTGGTTAAATAATTGATATCGCCCGTACCAAGCAAGATATTTGCTAGGGCTTACCTGATGGGGCTCAGTCAGGAATTAGAGCTGTTGCATAAACAGTAAACATTGTTACAAGACATTGTTACATGTCTGGAATCTGTGAGGTCTGAAGCTGACCTTTGTAACTGCACATATTATGTACACGATCTTATACTATTGACTGTTTCGTCCATCATCATCGTATTATCGTACGTCATGAATAAATATTCCCAATGGGCTGATCACTCGTTGGCTTGTCACACCGATTACGGAAACAACGGCGGATGGATCTATTTGTTGTTGCCCTAAAGACGCCGCTAGGCGTGATGGGAAACTACAACAGAGAAAATCAATCTGCTGTTGCCCTTAAGACGCCACAAGGCGTGATGGCCTCTGACTGCTTGGTCGGTCTTTGGCTAAGGACGGAAGAAGAAGAAGAAGAAGATGAATAAATATTGTAAACGTCAGCAGCATTCCCTACTTCACTGACTTCTACTTGTGGTTGTGTGAGTTAATGTGAAGACGTCCAAGAGCCTATACGGCCTTCGTGTTATCAGCACTGTTATCTACACACTTACATTATCAACCACATTGTTATACAAGTACTACACGTCTGAATCTACAGGAATACTGATATTAGGTATGTGTTTACTACACCCTGGCGGCACCTCACGCTAGTGACCTAGATTCTCGCTACAACTTGGTACTGTCCAGGACAACACGACACGCTCAACGTACTAACATTCATAACACATCAAAACAGTACGTTACATCTGGGCATATACACAAACCCAACTTTGACAACTTTACATCCGTGCAAATAGAATTTTTACATCTGGTGGACCAGATTCGTGGGTTTTTGTCAACGACACGGATTTTCCTGCCCACATCTGGATTTATACATCCGGAAGACAAGATCGACGTTTAGTTGTCAGCTACACAGAGGAAATAGGTCAACATCTGCTGATCGACGTATACATTAATGGATGATACAGAATCGCTACATGGACCACAGCTGCTGCAGAATTGCTACATGGACCACAACTGCTACAATAGTGCTACATAAACCACAGTTGTTAACGAAGTTATTTAACACTGTGACAATCGTTGAAGGACATATGTGACAAAGTTCACGTCACAAGTTTACGTGCAAGCGGATTGTAAACATAGAACAGTTCAACGTGTTGTTTACTACGACATTCTACAAACATTCTCAACTGAAGTTGAGTATGGTTTGATAGCTTCACTTTGGGAGACTACTACACCTGTTGTTAAGTTACGGTGTCCTTCAACGGTGGAACGTCTACTTGTGTTTACAAGTGTACTGCAATGAACTGCATCTTTGCGGTTGTAGAGGATGATGCTTAAAGATAAGTGGCCTGGTTTTACGTGTTAAACTTAGCCTTTATTTTGTGTGCAAATAAGCCTTCCTCATTATATTCATTAAATGCATTCTATTGTTTACATGTTCTTTGTTTACTTGTTGAGTTAGTGTGTATTTTTTTTTCAGCGGGTTCAGGTTGGAGGGTCTTACAGTAAATATCCCACTCAACCGAGGGTACTGTAAGCGTTCTTTAGGTATTGTGCATATTTCTCACAGTGGAAATTGCAAGCGACTTTTGTTGCTATTTATTTATTTTTTTCTTAGCTGTGACGAGATGTGTTAGTGTTGTTTCCGTTATTTTTTCTCCATACTTTAGTTTTAGATCCATTTTGTTTGTATTTGTCTGCCTTCTCTTTTCTATTGTTAATTTTTTTTACACCTTTTTGTTTATACACTGTGTTGTCATTGTATTATTGTGAATTTTTCGCAGTTATCATTGTGATTTTCACAACATTTGATTTAGTTAAGCTGTATTTTCTTTTGACCTCTGCGAATGTTTTCGTTTGTTTAGATGCTTGTCTTTGTTAGTTATCGTGTTATTGTTGATATATACAGTCTTCATATATACTTGATCATGTACTAGTATTCATATGATGCAAATTATATACTGAGCTGATTACTGGTGACTTTATAAATAAGGTAATAGTACTTAGTCTTTATAAAAGACTCATCTCCCACTGAGATTGGGATAACTTGTGTTGCTATTTCAGATATATCGACAGCACATTTGTAGACAGAATGTCCACATTAGATTTCTTCATCCAGCAAGGGTTGGTCCTTGGCAAAGCTGGTGAGAAATTGGAGGAGTTTGCGCTTGCTCAATATGCCAAAGCACAAAAAGCTGAAGAGAAAAAGATTCAAGCGCAGCTGGACAGAGAATTTGAAGAGAGAAAGCATCAAAGAGAACTTGAAGAGAAAAAACTGCAAGCTGAAGAAAGGAAGATTCAGCAAGAAAGAGAACTTGAAGAGAAAAAGCATCAAAGAGAACATGAAGAAAAACTCTTGGCTTTGGAGATAGAGAAATTAAAAGTGACGAATATGGGTAGTTCTCAGGCGACTTCTTCGAGCACAAAAAGTCATGATTATAAGTTCAAACTTCCTCATTTTAATCCTACGAAAGATGACATAACGTTCTATCTAGATAGACTAGAACTTAATTGTGTAACATATAATGTAGATAAGGCATAATATGTTAGACAACTGTTGAATTCACTTACAGGTGAACCATTAAATATTATAATGGCAATAGAAGAACAGGATAGGACTAACTATGAAGTTGTCAGAGCAGCCTTATTGAAAAGATATCAGCTTAAAGAAGATGATTACCGTCTTCGTTTTAAGACTATGTTACCAGAATCTGGTGTAGAGTTTTCAGACTTTATAGGAAAGATACGCCTTACTTTCACTAGATGGATAGAGTTGTCTAAGACTGAACATACTTATGAAGCACTTATGGACTTGTTGCTTAGAGACAAAGTAATGTCATCTGTTAATGAGTCTTTTCTTGCCTTTATACACGAACGTAAACCTAAAGACATAAAAGAAATGGAACAATATTGTTGCCAATATGTCACTGCTCATCCACAACAAACGATTAGCAATAGTAAGATTAAAGAAGGTTTACCCGTGGCTTCTGCGACTCCATACAATTCTAATTTCGGAGGTAAAGTTAAAGGTACTCAGCGCAACTTCGATAAGAAAAGTAAGCGTAACTTTGGTCAGGATCAAAATGATTCATGCCAAAGAGGCTCGTCTTCTAGGAATTGGAGGCAATCTGATAGCCCTCATAATTATGGTTCCAACAAATTTGGTAACTTTCGAAGGGGTAGCCACAATAAAAACTATCCTCGCCATAATTCTTCAGGAAGACAGCAGTATCAGTCTGATAGATATTTTCATCAAGGTGTTAATCACAATCATGAAAACTGCGGTTCAAACCAAAATAATAATAGCAATAGGGGTAATTACCATAATTCCAAAGGAAATAGTAATCGAGGTAGATGGCAGCATAATAATAATAGATCATGTCATCATACTAACTGTGCTGAACAAGAGTCACAGGGAGTTAGTAATGAACAAAACAATAGTAAACCTAGCGCTAGTGCTAGTTCTTGTTCTGCCTTTGATTTTGGGAGAGCATCCCAATGCCCTCAGTGCACCACTTTATTTGAACCTACTACTATATCCACCTTGAGTTGCGGTCATCCTCTGCCCGCTCTTCCTGCTGCAGCGGCGCATGACGGGAGAGGATCTCTTATTCTACATAGGGGTCTAATGAATAATGATCCAGTCTCAGTCCTCTTTGATTCTGGATGTACCACTATTGGGGTTAGACAATCTCTTGTAGATCCTTCATGTGCCACTGGAAGAGTGATCAAATGTGTAACATTTGGTGGCACAGTGGAAAAATACTCTACCGCTATCATTCGTATAGCTACTCCCTTCTTTACGGGAGAGGTCCAAGCGTGTCTGCTTCCGAATCCTATTGCGGATCTTATCGTTGGGCGTATACACGGCATTAAAGAGTGTACCCCGCAGCAGATTATTGCTTGGGAAGAACATAACTTAGAAGCTGCTAATGCAGTTGTCACGAGAGCTCAAGCTCAGAATATGCCTCAGACTACATCGACCGAAGGTGTTGAGGTACGTGATCAAGATGATCATGATGTGATTTCACGTGACTCTTTTATCAAAAGTCAACAGGAAGACATTTTGTTAAAAAAATTCTTCGTTCTGGCAAAAAAGGTGACCCAAATAAGAACACGGATCGCAAATCTTGGATCACTATGAAGAATGGCGTACTAGTGCGTATGGTACAACACTCTGACATGTCTGTACATTCACAAATTCTTGTTCCGAAAGACATGAGGGTTAGAATATTGCAACATGCTCACGACTCCCAATGTGCTGGTCATATGGGATTTTCACGTACGAAGTCGAGAGTTCTTGCGGCTTTCTTTTGGCCATTCATCAACAGAGACATACGTCTTTATTGTCGTTCATGTAGAGTATGTCAAGAGGTAAAATCGAAAGGTCCTCGCCATGCTGCACCTATCCAGGCTGCAGACATTCCTATCCGCCCATTTCAGAAAATGGCGATAGATATCACTGGCCCTTTCAAAATAAAATCAGCCAGAGGACATCAATTTATTTTTACATGTGTGGACATGTGTACTCGATGGCCAGAGGCCATACCTCTGAAGAGCATTTCGACTGCCGATATTGCAGATGCTCTTTTGCTGATATTTTTGCGGTTGGGATTCCCTAGGGAAATCTTGTCAGACCATGGCACTTTACTGATATCTGAGACAATGTCGCAAGTGATGTCTACTCTTAATATCAAGAGATCACTGAGTAGTATTTATCATCCTATGTCTAATGGACTAGTCGAACGTTTCAATAGGACTCTGAAAAATGTACTTGGGAAAATAACTGAGGATCATCCTCAGGATTGGGACAGAGTCTTACCCGCTGCTCTCTTCGCTTATAGAGAGGTTCCTAATGAACATACCGAGTTTTCTCCTTTCGAGCTCGTCTTTGGCGCGCGTCCGCGTGGCCCAATGTCCTTGCTTCACGATCTGATAGCTGCCGATGATATTAGTGATGACACACAATCTTCTTACGAGTATGTCATTGCCCTCAGGCAGAAAATCATTGAAGCTTGCAAATTAGCAACTTCCGCATCTGAATTTGCTAAAGCAAAGGCAAGACAGTTTGCAAATAAAAATAGATGCCTACGTCAACTTTGTCCTGGAGACAAAGCATTTGTGTTACTTCCTTCCAGGGAAAATAGACTTCTTATTGGTTGGAAAGGTCCTTTTGAGATTGTTTCTAAAACTTCTGATGTCGACTATGTCGTCGATATTGACGGAAAGCATAAAACTTTTCACATAAATATGCTTACGGAATTTTATGAACGTCCAGAGTACTTACAAACTATCTTTCAAGCGACGGACGACGCTACAGTCGCTTGTGGCCATTACTCATCACTGTCTGTCATACAGGATGAGGAATCTACTTTCTCTGATGTTAATCTGCCTCTTCCGATGATTCCACTTCATTCTACAGAATCATGGAAGGATGTTGCAATTTCACCTAATTTATCAACTAGGGAACAGTCACAAATCTCTTCCATGTTACAAAAATTTCAGGATGTTCTCACGGACATTCCTGGACACACTACAGTCATTGAACATGACATTGTATTGACTGACCATACTCCTATCAGGGTCAGACCTTATCCTATTCCTATCCACTTCCAAACTCAAGTCGAGAAAGAGTTGGATGAAATGATAAAGTTAGGAATAATTGAACCATCCAGTTCGGCATACTCGTCGTCTATGGTTATTGTCCGAAAGAAAGACAATAACATACGCATTTGCGTCGATTACCGTAAACTAAATCAAGTAACGAAGTTCGATGCAGAACCTATGCCTCTGTTGGATGAATTACTTACTAGACTGTCCAATTCTCGTTTCTTTACAAAGCTGGACTTGTCTAAAGGATACTGGCAAGTTCCTTTAACCAAACGAGCCAAACCTTTCACTGCTTTCTCCACACCTAGGGGTTTGTTCCAATGGAACTTTATGCCTTTTGGCCTTATGAATGCCCCAGCTACATTTATACGCATTATACGTTGTGAGATTTCGATGTTGGTGTAATCTCGTTATGGAAATTGTCATTCTCCATTTATACACATTGATATGAATTTTGTTGTAACATTACCTGCACTTTTGAGTTGGTTGGTAACACCTCCCCGAATATATTTACTTTGAGGAAATAGTTTCTCCTATCTAGTGAGATTTTTTTTTCTTCTCACCAGACGCTCTACTGTGCGTCGATTGGATCTGACATTATGATGTTATATTTTTGGTGATCCTTTCATCGGCGCATTACTCATGCGTTATGAGCTTAATGCACCTGGCTCATAGATGTATTTCCAAAAAAAAAAGATGTGCCATTTTTTTTTCCCCCGGGAGGTGTGGTAATGTTGCCGTCATTTTTGACGGTGGAAAAAACGCCAACCTAATGTATGTTTGGTTTAATGTGGTCAAAGAGAGATAAACGTTTATTATCTTTCTGTGACAGTTTTTGACTGTCTGATGTTGTCCTGTCTTATGCATGTCTTATAGTTGACATGTCTTAAGTCTATTTATAGGATCATATACGGAGTATCTTTATCACCCGTTTGGTCAGAAACGCCTGGTCTGGGTTTGCCTCGATCTGGTCCATGCTCTTTGGGCATGCGCGGGTCTTGGCGGCAAAAGCCGATAGACTGATTCAGAGAGTGTGTACCTGAGGCTTAGAACGGATGTCCCGATCCGTAGATTCCTCTCTGCCAAGTTTTCGATAGGGATTGGAAATTCTGGGAATGACTGTTTGTCATTCTTCCGTCCCTGAGTGTTTCTTTATGCCAGTATTGGCTGTGTTGTGTTACCTTATAGTGTAAGGATTCTTTGAGAAGGTAACTGAAAACATTATTCGATCTTTTCGTCTCGTTTAGATCTTACAGGTACATTTATCACTGATGGCGACATAGTGAGCGAAGCTCACAAGGAGTTATTATACTGTACTCCAGTATGGCTTCATATTTGAAGGACTTGGTCTAAGTTGACCTGTTACATACATAAGCCTAGGAATCATCTTTATGGATCCGCAATGCAGGCGGAATATGGTTTGGCAGAAAATATATATATAATCTCAGAAGCTTGTGTAAACTGAGAGTGACCTGATTATCGAGGCCCGCGACCTGCGGCCTGATTTTGTTGTCATCATATTGGTCCGTGGTTACGGCCAATCTGACTTCTCCAGAATGAAGTATCTGGCATGTGAGGCCAGTCTGAAGTCTTTTTGCCAATTGTAGGACAATGGCATTGACTTTGGTTAAATAATTGATATCGCCCGTACCAAGCAAGATATTTGCTAGGGCTTACCTGACGGGGCTCAGTCAGGGATTAGAGCTGTTGCATAAACAGTAAACATTGTTACAAGACATTGTTACATGTCTGGAATCTGTGATGTCTGAAGCTGACCTTTGTAACTGCACATATTATGTACACGATCTTATACTATTGACTGTTTCGTCCATCATCATCGTATTATCGTACGTCATGAATAAATATTGTAAACGTCAGCAGCATTCCCTACTTCACTGACTTCTACTTGTGGTTGTGTGAGTTAATGTGAAGACGTCCAAGAGCCTATACAGCATTCGTGTTATCAGCACTGTTATCTACACACTTACATTATCAATCACATTGTTATACAAGTACTACACGTCTGAATCTACAGGAATACTGACATTAGGTATGTGTTTACTACACCTTGACGGCACCTCACGCTAGTGCCTAGATTCTCGCTACAACTTGGTACTGTCCAGGACAACACGACACGCTCAACGTACTAACATTCATAACACATCAAAACAGTACATTACATCTGGGCATATACACAAACCCAACTTTGACAACTTTACATCCGTGCAAACAGACTTTTACAGTATGTAAATGTGTCTGTATCAGCTTCTGGTTCCTTATTGTTATGGGCTCAGGATTGCCTACACTGAGTGTCATGACCTGTCTTCTTTATATTGATGCTCAGACCCACATGCTGGCTATACTTATTCAGTCTAGCGGTTTTTTCTTGAATATGCTGATGTGAATGTGTGAGTGGTGCAACGTCATCTGCATATTCAAGATCTTCCAGTGTAGAAAACATCCATCTTATTCCTCTTGGACTGTCCTCTGTAGTCTGGCACATTACCCAGTCTATGGCTGTCAAATATAAAGTGGTTGATAAGGGGCATCCCTGTTGTACCCGTCTTCACCTCAAAATTTAGGTTGCTCTGCCCAACACTATGTGTAAAGTTATGATAGAAGCTTTTTATAATGGAAACAATGCAGCTGGAAATTCCATAGGCCCTCAGTATTTTCCATAGGCTGTCCCTGTGTATGCTGTCAAAAGCCTTTTCAAAATCAACAAAGTTAATGTATAGCTGTTTCTGCTATTCTGAGCTACTCTATAATGATCTATATATATATATATATATATATATATGTGAATATATGATCTGTACATCTTTCTAACTGCCATCAATGGTACCTATACCTTGTAGCGGTATGGCAGCTTGTGTACCCTGACAATCCCCAGAGCTATGCCAGTGGGAGTTTTACTCCTGGTAGGTTCAACCATGCTGGACTGGTCTGCGTGGGTAGGGGTCAGACAAAAGCTGGTACCCTGGTCCTCCAGGTTGGGGGTTTTAGCACAGGGCCGACACCCCTGTCTGTGTAAAAAATCGCACACGTTACGGAAACAGCAATAAATGAAAACACTTTGATGCGGGACGGACATCCGGAGTCTCAGGCTCGTATGACTGACAGTGGTGAAAGCCGAAAGGAAGCCACTGGCATGAAAACGGATGCCCAGACCGCAAAACACGAAACCAGAATTGGTTTTTGGAATGTCAGAACTATGAATGAGGCAGGAAAGCTGAGACAGATCACAGCAGAGATGAGGAATTACAAACTACATATCCTGGGAATAAGCGAGAGCAGATGGACAGGGATGGGGAGAATAAAAACAGCTACAGGGGAAACAGTACTTTATTCTGGTAGAGAGGATGGTCAGCACAACGAAGGTGTAGCCATTATCCTTAATAAAGGAATGGAAAGGTCTCTACTGGAATGGAAACCCATTAACAACAGACTAATAAGAGCAAGACTGAGAGGGAGATTCACCAACACCACAATTATACAATGCTATGCACCAACAAACGACAGCGATGAAGAGCTCAAGGATGAGTTCTATCAACAGGTACAAAAGGAAATGGAAACTGTACCCAGGTACGATCTTATTATAGTAATGGGAGACCTAAATGCGAAAGTTGGAACACATAATAATTATAACGAAAGAGTAATGGGGAAATGCGGCAGTGGAACAGTAAATGAAAATGGGGACAAATTAATAAGCTTCTGCAGTATTAACAACCTGGTCATTGGAGGAACACTTTTTCAACACAAAGAAGTGCACAAGTTAACATGGGAATCACCAAACGGACGAGACAAAAACCAGATAGATCACATAATGATCAATGGCAGATGGAGACATGCACTACAAGACGTGAAAGTAAGAAGAGGCACAGATGTGGGAAGTGATCATCACCTAGTAGTAGCAAGACTGAAGGTGAAACTCAGAGCTGCTGGACCAGTTGCAGTCAAACAGAAAAGATATAACATCACGAAACTTAAGGACCCCCTCACCAGAAAAGCGTTCATGGTCGACGTAAAGAGACGATATCTGATTACCAAAAGCCAGGAAAGAACAGAGACCGAAGATGTGGACCAGAAATTCAACACCATCTCAACAATATACAAAGAAAGCAGCAAGTCATGCTTGGGATTCCAGGAAAGAAAGAGCCAAGACTGGATAACACCAGAAACGCTAAACACCATAGCGAAGAGAAAGGAAATGAAAAGGAAGAAAACAGAAGCTAAGTCTCCCAGGTTAAAGGCAATATATAGTGAACAGTACAGTCAGCTGGACAAGGAAGTAAAACGTCAAACCCGTGCTGACAAAAGGACATTTCTGGATGACCTTGCAAGACAGGCAGAAGAGGCAGCACTGAGAAATGAACAAAGCACAGTTTATAAAATAACTAAAGCTATCAGTGGAAAACGAGGTGCAAACAACATAACGTTAGTAAGAGACAAGCAAGGAAATCTCATCACCACAGCACAGGGGCAGGAAACAAGATGGGCAGAGCACTTCAGAGAAACACTGAATAAGGAACCACCAGAGACTCAGCTGAATGTTCCTGAGGCTGAAAGGGACTTAGACGTAAATACAGACATTCCACGAAAAGAAGAAATTATCACAGCTATCAAAGGGCTAAAAAATGGAAAAGCGCCTGGTCACGACAATCTGAATGCTGAGCTATTCAAGACAGACCCTGAACTAGCAGCAGAACTATTAGAACCACTATTTGCACAAGTCTGGGAAACTGAGACAACACCAACAGAGTGGAGTAAAGGAATAATTGTCAAATTGCCCAAGAAGGGCGACCTTGCAGACTGCAACAACTGGAGAGGAATTACCCTCCTCTCAGTTCCCAGCAAAATACTAGGCAGGATAATCATCCAGAGAATTTCAAAAGCAGTTGATCATAAACTGAGGAAAGAACAAGCGGGCTTCAGAAAGAACAGAAGATGTGCAGATCATATATTTACCCTCAGGAACATTATAGAGCAGTGCTCAGAATGGCAGAGACAGCTGTACATTAACTTTGTTGATTTTGAAAAGGCTTTCGACAGCATACACAGGCACAGCCTATGGAAAATTCTGAGGGCTTATGGAATTCCCAGCCGCATTGTTTCCATTATAAAAAGCCTCTATTCTAACTTTACGTGCAGTGTTGGATCGAGTAATGTAACTTTCGAAGTGAAAACAGGAGTACGACAGGGATGCCCCTTATCAACAACATTATTTTTGACAGTCATAGATTGGGTGATGCGCCAGACAACAGAGGGCAGTCCAAGAGGAATTAGATGGACAACGTTTTTTACGCTGGAAGATTTGGAATATGCAGATGACATTGCACTACTCGCGCACTCACACCAACACATTCAAGACAAAACCGATAGACTGAATAAGTATGGCCAGCAGGTTGGCCTGAACATCAATCTGAAGAAGACAGAGGTCATGACATTAAATGTGGGCAATCCTGAGCCAATAACAGTAAGGAACCAGAAGTTAGAACAGACAGACACATTTACTTACCTAGGAAGCATAGTAACACCTGACGGCGGAACAAGCAAGGACATTAACAACAGAATGAATAAAGCGAGAACAGCCTTTGCTGTTCTCAACAACATTTGGAAGTCTTCCCAGTACAGCACAAACACTAAATTAAGACTGTATGAGAGCTGTGTACTTTCTGTGCTTCTCTATGGTGCGGAATGTTGGAGAGTAAGAGAAGGAAATGTCGAAACTGTCCTCCTTCCACACAATCTGCCTAAGGAAAATTCTCCGAATCTTTTGGCCAAACACCATCAGCAATCAAGAACTACTTATTCGGAGTAACCAGGAGGACATGCACACCATCATAGCTGGCAGACGCTGGAGTTGGGTTGGCCATGTCCTCAGAAGGGACCCTGATACCATCACAAGAACAGCTATGCTATGGACCCCCGAGGGAAAGCGAAAGAGAGGCCAACCAAAAACAACTTGGCGGAGAACTGTGGAAGCTGAGATGCAAAGAATGAACCACAGTTGGGGCACTGTACGAAAGATGGCCGCCGACCGAGCAAAGTGGAATCACTTTGTTGCTGCCCTACAAGACGCCACCAGGCGTGATGGCCGCTGACTGCTTTGACGGTTGGCGGTTATGGATCAAAGAAGAAGACATCTTTCTAAATCATGCTTGTTTTTTCCTCAGTTTATGGTCTACTGCTTTTTAAATTCTCTGGATAATTATCCTGCCTATTATTTTACTGGGAACTGATTGGAGAGTAATTCCTCTCCAGTTGTTGCAGTCTGCAGGGTCGCCCTACTTGGGCAATTTGACAATTATTCCTTTATTCCACTTCGTTGGTGGTGTCTGTTTTCCAGACTTGTGCAAACAGTGGTTCTAATAGTTCTGCTGCTAGTTAAGCGTCTGTCTTAAATAACTCAGCATTTAAATTGTTGTGACCAGGAGTTTTCTATTATTTAACCCTTTGATAGCTGTGATGATTTCTTTTTTTTTTTTTTTATTTATTTATTTTTTTAAATTTATTTATTTTTTATTTATTTATTTTTCAAATTCATTATTACTATTATTTTTTTTATTATTATTTTATTTTATTTTAAAAACACTTTAATTATGATGATTATTGCAAATGTAATATTACTTTTATAATGATAAATGCCTTAATTTTTTTTTTTTTTTTTTTTCGTACGCCCGCTAATACTCGAGGCGAAATCTCAGGTTATTATTTATGTCTAACCTGACATTGATTTTACGTGAGTATCCCTTTTTTCTTGTACAGAGACAGGTGTCCCTCGCCATTCAGGCAAATACTCTCCGATTTCGGAGGTACCCATTACAGCTGGGTCGGCTCAGGAGCTGCCAATCCCTGGTCGCCGACACTCCTTCAAATGTCCTCACCAGGTCTCGAGTTAATCCAGTCCAAATCCCGGTCGACGAAAAATCCTCAAATGCCGTCACCCGGGTTTGATCATTTTCGGCCTCAGGAACATTCAGTTGTGTCTCTGGTGGTTCCTTATTTAGTGTTTTTCTGAAGTGCTCTGCCTATCTTGTTTCCTGATCCTGTGCTGTGGTGATTTGATTTCCTTGCTTGTCTCTTACTAACGTAATACGATTTGCACCCCATATTGCACTGATGGTTTTAGTTATTTTATACACTGTGTTTTGTTCATTTATTAGTGCTGACTCTTCTGCCTGTCTTGCAAGATCATCTAGGAATTTCCTTTTGTTGGCTCGGGTTTGACGTTTTACTTCCTTGACCAGCTGACTGTACTGCTCTCTACATTTTTCCTATAACCTGGGAGACTTTGCATCTATTTTTTTTCTTCTTTTCATCGCTATAGTGTTAATGTTTCTGGTGTTATTCAAACTTCCTTTCCCGGAACCACAAGCAAGGTTTGCTGCTTTTCTTATATTTTGTTGAAATGGTGTTGAATTTCTGATCAACATCATCAGTCACTGTCTTTTCCTGGCTATTGACAATTTGATATCATCTCTTTATATCAACTACAAATGCTTTTCAGTTTGATGATGTCGTACCATTTCTGCTTAGTTACAATTGGTCCAGCAGTTCTGAGTTTCACCTTCAGTCTTGCTACTACAAAGTGGAGATTGCCTCTCATATCTGTACCTATTCTTTCTTACTTTCACATCTTTAAAAGACAGTTGAATATCACTCCCATCATTATTATAAGTCATTGCAATATGTCAGAAAAGACCTGAGATCAGCACAACTAAGAATGACTGAACTAAAGGCTCTGTTTATTAATAATCTATGGGGTTTAAAGAAAAAAAAACAATGACCTCGTCATCTTGTTCCTGTTTTATTCTTGAACTCTGATCTAGGACATCAGTTTCCATTTTTCTTTCAGCCTGATAAAATATAAAACAGTGGGACACGTCATGACAAACATGCTTTTGACATAATATTGCAACAAGCAGGAATCGGTGAACAGCTCCTAAGCACACTATAACTGTTTGTACTTACCAATAAATATTAAACTGAATGGCATGTCGTACAAGGTGACTTACTATAAGGTTGTGCATGAGGCTGGCAACCTTATCTAGTTAAACTAATTGCCATAGAAACCACTGCTGCAGAAGCATGTGACTGTTTGATGCAGGCTTCCTGTAAAGATACAAGCTGGAGCACAAGGAAAAATGAATGAATAAATAAAACTGAATTCATCTCAAAATCTAGGTCTAGTGACACCTCTTTTTAACAGTTTGACAGTAAAGGATATAGGCTCATTGAAACACCTTATGCTGGGATAATACAAACAGCTTTACTTTACTTTCTCCTTCCTCTATTGCCAAGAAGCCTAGAGGGGGAGCTGAACTTTGCCTTCCCGAGCCAAGTATGTCAGGTTGGCTGCTGTTGTAGGATGTCTGTGATGTTGTCTATCCATCTGCATTTTGGTCTTCCCTGTGCTCTGCAACCAGATCTTCTGCCACAGTAGGCGCGTAGTGGTAGTTTATCAGGCTCCATTCTTCTGAGATGGCCAAACCACTTAATTTTCCGTGTCTCTATATACTTGACGCAGGATGTAGTTGCTACAATGCTTCTGATGTCTTTATTTCTCTTTCTGTCTCTCCTGGTTATAATACTGGTGTTTCTAACATTTCGCCTCACAGAATATGGCTTTCCTCTCCTGAGCTTGGGTCTGGGACCATGTCTGACACTGACAGCAAAGAGTTGGTAAGAATATACTATTTATCAGCTGTGGTTTAGATTTCCATACTGATATTATGATGTTTGAGTAGTGTTGACAGCTGGTCAGTCATTGCACTGGCTTTTTGATATCTTGTTTCAATTTCTCTCTGTCAAGTCTATAAACAGTTGACTGATGGATATCTCACAGTATTACATTTACGGTAACCAAGTACGAACGAACGACTAACAATACACGGTTAGGTTTTCAAAAACATGTTTAGAATTGGGCTTATTAGGCCCATGACACATTACTGCCCTTTTTTCTCTCGAAATCCTGACATTTATTCTGACATAACAGTCCCAAATTCAAGGAATTTCAAAACGTTAAAAAATAAAAATAATAGCAAATACACGACATTCCAGTATACATATTTTGAAAACATACGTTAAATAAAGTTGATGTTAGAAAAATACAAACTATGATTATCACCATGAAACAAAATTGTTGAAAAAACGTACTAAGATCAATCATTAAACCTACATTCGATATTATATCATTTGTTTGGAAAAATTATCACATTAGGGGATACTAATTTGGGTGTTGTTAAGGAAAACTTAATCAGAACTCATAAAGTAATCGAAAAGTTTACGATTGTAAATGAATAGGGACTGAGGTTGAGATTATCTTTTTCAATAATGCCTGGGACAGATAGTTCAGATCGATGTGCAGCAGAACTAATCGCCAGTCAAGCGTTTTTGAATAATATTTCCTTGAATTGGGTAAGCTTGTACATTTTGATATCGTTTTGATGCGTCTTGAACTGTGAATTGATAATTGGTCTGTGTGTTGTGAGCTTCAGTAACAAACATGAGAACAAAGTTTAGCTATTGCTCCAACCTGAACAGCGCTTTCAGAGAGGCAGTATAACTGCATGGGATTGCCAAATAGTACTATGACACACTATCTTATTGTCAGAAGACTAATGCAATTGCACACTTTTTAGTGAATGGAGTCTTTTTGTGTTGGACATAGAACAACCATCCCAGATTGTGGAGCAATAGTCAAGGTTTGTTTGTATGTAAGATATATAGAACAATTTACGTGCATCTAGGAAATGTTTGATTTTAGCTAACTGGTAAACTTTCTGTGCCGTTTGCTTGGTCAGTGCATGAACATGTGAGTTCCAATTTAGATGCTGGTCAACGACTATTCCTAGAGTTTTATGTTCATAACGTTTTCAATTGGTAAGGTACCAATATAGATTGAAGTGTTGGTTTTCTGAATTTTGTAACCCAGAGGCTGGTAGCATAGTTTGGTCATTATACATGCAGTATTGTTTCTCAAGGAAATTAAGCAAGCATGCGATGGAGATGTTTCCTGCCGCCCACATCAGATAGTTAAGAGTTCGTGTAACAGTTTGAGCAGTGTCAATCTTGTGTATCACTCCCCTCTAAACAGTACAGTCATCAGCCTTAGGTCACAGGATTTATGTGCTTCAAATCGTGTATTGGAAGGTCATTAATGTATTTCCACCAGGCAAAACTTGAAGTAGAGGACAAACAAGAACTTAGCCCTGAGGAACGCCGTATTATTCATAGTCCTACGGTTGGGTTTAGCACAGAGTTATTGTAAGAATAATACATGTTTTCTGTCTGACAGGAATGATTTAATTTGTCGTCACTAGTTGAAGGTTTACTTTTTGATGTTTCTAGTTTTCTAATTAAAATAGCGTGATCTATCATATCAAATGCTTTTTTAAAGTCTACAAAAACTTTTTTACATATGTTATCGTTATTAATATTTAAGAGTTGTCAATGTATGTGAGTGTTAGAGCAGTGTGTGTGAATGAATGTGGATTAAATCTAAACCCCGACTGTTTATCAATCTGTTGGCCGTTGTTACACTTCAGTGTATGTATAACCCTAGACATTTACGTATGTGTTTTTCTAGTGGTTCCAGAATAGCGATGACTGAGATTAAGGAGATGTGGTAGCAATAGTTACCAAGGTTATTATTGTCGGATACAGCCACACTTATTTAAGATAGGAGATACCTTCACAGCGACTCTCAAAGTCCACGGAAAGTCTCCCTGCGATAATATTGTATATGTACTTTAACAATCACTGTGATAGTCTATCCATCTGCATTTTGGTCGCAGTATTGCTCTGATTACTGACTTCTGTCACAGTCCTGATGAGTTATTATCTTTAAGTCCTAGGTGGCCAATCAGGCTCCATTAGTTATATACTTCATTAACTGTCATTGATGCAGGATGTAGTTGCTACATTGCTTCTGATGTCTTTATTTCTCACTGTCTCTCTGCCTACATTCACAAGGTGAATTTGGTAACATTTTGCCTCACATAATATGGCTTTTTCCTCTCCTGAAGGGTCTGGGACCATGTCTGAAGTCTGTGCAAAGAGTTGGTAAGTGTTATAGGGGTTACAAGACTGTCGTTTAGATTTCCATACTGCTATTGTGATGTTTGAGTAGTGTTTCCAGCTGGTCAGTCATTGCACTGTTTTTTTGTTCTGAACCAAATTTTATTTCAATTTCTTTGTTTCAAGTCTATAAACATTGCACTGATGGATCCTCTGTGCTCACATGTGTTAAATTTAACCAAGTACAGCCAGATCTGCATTCCATTCTCTCCCACCAGGTTGAGAATAGATGTTGGAAACGATAAAAAGATACTTTTCCTGAAAAGGAACATACACTCGCAGTCTGCATAAACATGGAGAAAGCGTTTGTTAAAGTATGAAGAGCTATGATAGATCAAAAACTACTCAAATATAGTCTGTGGGCACATGCACAAATGTGTAAACTATTTTCTACAGAATAGGAATGTGCCAGAGTGAAAATACATCTAAGCCAAAGAGTGAGATTAGAACACCAAGGACTTTTGATATGATCCACACTGTTTCTGGTTTACATCAATAACATATTAAATATCAGAGGGTCCACAGCTGACTATATGTTGATGGCTGAGTGTTACAGGTAAAAGGTAGTCCCATAGCAGATACTGCAGTAGGGGAGTGACGTTAAAATTTCACACCTTTTAAGAACTCAGGGAAAATTTGAGATTCTACGCCGCCCGTCCCCATTCTGGACTTCCCTGTCCGTCTCTATCTTTGAAGTGTGAAACTTCACCTGACTAGGTCGCAACTGTGTGATGACCAGTTCCCTTCCTGTCTGCCTTTGCCTTCCCCAACTCGCAAACAGAGTCAGGTAACCATTGTTACAGCTGGGTGGAGTAGTATGCAATGTGACCTAATTTATAACCCAGACCTTGTGCTTCGAAAAGCAAGCACTTTAACCGCTCTGTCACTTAAACGTACAGTGTTGTGGATAGCAGGAGAAAATACCAAAACAGCTGGTCACTTAAGTTCGACAGAATTATGCCTAATATGTAGGCTAATAATTTCTAAATGCACTTACTTCACAATCTGATTCCTGCTTTATCCATACTGTTTCCCCAGTTTGTTTCATATTTCCACAGCTTCTGACCGATGCTTCTATCGCAGCATAAATGCCTAACCACCGGGCCTATTAACACAAAAACAATTTAAATATTTGTGATTATTTTATTCATTAGGCCTAACATTCATGCAGTCTTTCCATACAATAATTTAAAAGCCGCTTTCTATTTTTAAATGTTTATATCCTCACTGTATCCATTAGATATCATCATCATCATGTGACGTATTCTTTCCAGAACGTTGTCTCCATTACAGCTGCTCTGAACGCATCACGATTCTGGGCAAGTCGACCTGCATCAGCCAAAGACAAGTTCAGACTCTCTGTGATGTCCTGGGTCCACCGTCGTCTGGCAAACTACTGGATGTACAATGCCAAGAAATCCATAATGGCTAATCCATTAGATATACATACAACAAATAAAACGTAGGCCTAATTGTCAAATAGCAGTTATTGCTCATTGTTTTCACATTTGTTGTATGTATATCTAATGGATACTGAGGATATAAACATTTAAAAATAGAAAGCGGCTGTTAAATTATTGTATGGAAAGACTGCATGAATGTTAATGAATAAAATAATCACAAATATTTAAATTATTTTTTTGTTAATAGGCCCGGTGGTTAGGCATTTATGTTGCGATAGAAGCATCAGTCAGGAGCTGTGGAAATATGAAACAAACTGGGGAAACAGTATGGATAAAGCAGGAATCAGATTGTGAAGTAAGTGCATTTAGAAATTATTACATATTAGGCATAATTCTGTCGAACTTAAGTGACCAGCTGTTTTGGTATTTTCTCCTGCTATCCACAACACTGTGCGTTTAAGTGACAGAGCAGTTAGAGTGCTTGCTTTTCGAAGCACAAGGTCTGGATTAGAAACTAGGTCACATTGCATTCTACTCCACCCAGCTGTAAAAATGGTTACCTGACTCTGTTTGCGAGTTAGGGAAGGCAAAGGCAGAGAGGAAGGGAACTGGTCATCACACAGTTGCGACTTAGTCAGGTGAAGTTTCACACTTTACTCCCCTACTGCAGTATCTGCTATGGGACTACCTTTTACCTGTAACACTCAGCCATCAACATATAGTCAGCTGTGGACCCTCTGGTATTTAATATGTTATTGATGTAAACCAGAAACAGTGTGGATCATATCAACATACATACCACACCTCGGAGATGAAAAACCTGTACAAAAAATTCAAAAACCCTGTACAAAGACCAGCAAAACCTGTACACAAAAAAAAAAGACAGAAAAAAACGTATCAAAAAAGTTAATTCGTGTAAAAAAATTTTCAATTACAGCTGCATCATAGAGGCATGGGGACTTTGCCTTTTAAAACAGGTCTTCATTTATTTTAAAACTCAAACAATATTTGTCTGAGTTTATTTTGCACTGTAAAATTGATGTGATCGTGTCATCATTTAGTCTATTTCTGCGCTTAATTATCACTAACAGACCAGGAAATCCTGTGTTTGATAGGACCTTATCCTTTAGCACACTGCATTGTTTTCCCGAAAATGTGCCCTGCAGCTGCATTCTTTTTCACAACATCCCCTTTTTTATAGTGGATGACTTGTAAATTCTAGTTTTTTGGTCAATTGCTCTAATTTTTGGACTGTATAGAAATAAATGAATGATGAATCTGATGATATAAAATTTGTTTGTGTACATGTTAGATGTGATAGGAAGAGAGGTATGGAAAGATGAAAAAAAACAATTAAAAAAAATTTTTTTTTAATTTAAAAAATTTTTTTTTAATTAAAAAAAAAAACCAACAAATGAAGAGTCCTGTTCCTTTGCATCTCAATGAAAGTCATTTGACCAATACAAATCAAATGACGATCTTTTCGTTACACCCATCATCAGTAGCAAAGCAACAAACGCCCTCGTCAGCAGTGACATTCGGCCGTAACCCTAAACCTTTCCGATAAACCTAATCCTAACCCCTAAAATTATACATACTAGCAATGACATTCTACTTTCGTTTCCATCTCTGCCATCACCCATATTCTGAGAACCGATATTAGCACTAATAAAGACAAAGATGTCCTTGTCATCGCATCGGAGTCAGAGTCCATTAAAATTAGAGCGAAAATGTGTAACAGTATAGACTACTACGTCGCTACAACTGTTAGCCTTATAGTAAAATACTTATGAATGACTAGTTAGAGATAAATAAACCCCTAGTCAAGAATCAATGACATCATCAGTCATGACACACATGAACCTATGATGTCATCAAACCTTGTGTGGACTCCATACAAGTCAGACCGGAAAACATTTAGATTAGAGAGAACTTTAAACAATGGTTGGTCATCATCACATAGAAACAATAATTTTAGACTAGAGGATTCGTAGATGGTTAGGTTAAAGATTATTTCAAACAGTCGACTAGCCCCCCAAGACCAATCATTAAAGGTTTCCGGCCTTAACTCCAATGAGAAATATTTTCTCTGGCAAGCCATAGCACCAGACAAGTATAAAGACTGATGCATCTTAGTAACCAGTCAGAGCTTGAGACAGTTATCTCAAAGCTAGAGTCAAACCAACATAGGGCGTTCTTTAGTCGAGGTGTGGAGCAACCTGGCGCGTCCCCTACTACTGAACAAAAAAGCCCTTGACTCATACGGTTTGGATAATAAAATAACCATCTAGAAATCTCCTACCAACCAGGAAAGTTAGTGACCCAGCACTAACCCCTGCCACGATTATGTTTGTGGTTCATTCCACATGAAGTAAGTTCGATCTAGTTTTAAATGAAGTCTCGAATCGTATTTTATTTCGCTAGGATTTCCACAGATGTCACAAAAACGACTACAGTATTGAGGAGCCATAAGCCTTTTGCCTTGGAGGCTAAAGCTGGCAGTTTTACTTTCCCCCACCAGAAATTCTTATCGAACTGCCACATTTTCCTCATTTTGAAACGAAACAAAATAAAGGATATCTTTTATATCTACTGGACTTTTCAAGTAATCTGCTCTATTGAAGTTTCCTTTGACTGTTCGAGTTACTGATTATATACCACCCCTTCAAGATCAATATTAAAACCGTAAAGGCACTTACGAGTTCTCTTAATTACCTGGGTTGTTCCTCTCTTCTGGAAGCAACATCTCTGGTGTGTAACCAGTCTTTCCCAGAAGAACCAAAATAAAGAAAGTCTTGGGATTATTTCCCTTATCTCAAGTGATATACAGATTTTCATCCCTTTCAACAAAATCCACTGTCACAAATGGTCGCGTGTTCGATGCCGATTGATTGCGATTTAAAAAATTCACAGAAAATAAACACGGATACTCCCATTACTAAATAAAGATCGGAAACAGAAGCTAACTCTCTCGCAAATAACATTAAAAATGACGCAAATTACGGCTACGGTAGTGGCACAAGACGATCGATTTATATGTATGTTTAATAATTAGGCAAAAAAACTCATACAGACGTTTGTACGGGCCTTACACATCTGAAAACGCAAACACCCCGTATAGATTATGGGTAAACCATAGCGTGTGGCATGTATGTATAAAATGTACTTGGTGTTTTAATCTCACTCTTTGGCTTAGATGTATTTTCACTCTGGCACATTCCTATTCCATAGAAAATAGTTTACACATTTGTACATGTGCCCACAGACTATATTTGAGTAGTTTTTGATCTATCATAGCTCTTCATACTTTATCAAATGCTTTCTCCATGTTTATGCAGACTGCGAGTGTATGTTCCTTTTCAGGAAAAGTATCTTTTTATCGTTTCCAACATCTATTCTCAACCTGGTGGGAGAGAATGGAATGCAGATCTGGCTGTACTTGGTTAAATGTGATACTGTGAGATATCCATCAGTCAACTGTTTATAGACTTGACAGAGAGAAATTGAAACAAGATATAAAAAAAGCCAGTGCAATGACTGACCAGCTGTCAACACTACTCAAACATCACAATATCAGTATGGAAATCTAAACGACAGCTGATAAATAGTATATTCTTACCAACTCTTTGCTATCAGTGTCAGACATGGTCCCAGACCCAAGCTCAGGAGAGGAAAGCCATATTCTGTGAGGCAAAATGTTTAAGAAACACCAGTAATGTAACCAAGAGAGACAGAAAGAGAAATAAAGACATCAGAAGCATTGTAGCAACTACATCCTGCATCAAGTATATAGAGACACGGAAAATTAAGTGGTTTGGCCATCTCAGAAGAATGGAGCCTGATAAACTACCACTACGCGCCTACTGTGGCAGAAGATCTGGTTGCAGAGCACAGGGAAGACCAAAATGCAGATGGATAGACAACATCACAGACATCCTACATGTCGTAAATTTATTTTTGAGAGAAAGAGTCTTCAAAATAGTGGCCCGGTTTAGAGTGGAGAATGATGGTGAAAGCTCAGTGATAGAAATGTAGAGAGTAAATAGTTGCTTCACAGAGTGCTGGAGGAGAGTAAAGACAGACTTATTTACGACAAATCGTTTCTCTCAATCTACTCTTCAGTCTCTCCTGGTCAAACAATTATTTGCCAGTTTTCCAGACACACATCTGCGCTCACACCGATTTGGTGCTTCAAACACACAAACGCACGTGAATACAATCTATATTAAACAAATAGGAGAAATGTTGGGCTTTGGGTATTTCCAACACAGTACTAAATAAGTTTATGATGTTTATTTATCAATTAAACTCAAATCACAACAGTTATTAAATTACAGGAATCATCAATGTTTACAAAAAAATACAAAGAACAAGATGGGGAGGGGTTGAAGAAGATTGGTATCGACTAAGCCCTTCCCGCTTATTCATCATCATCTCAGCCCGTAACCCATCATGGGTCGTAGGGGTGCCATGGTGGAAGCATCAGCAGACAGGGTCCTCCACTGCTCTCTATCCTCAGCAGTGCGTACAAGTGTGGAAAAACCGTGTCCTGCCCATTCTTTGATGTTATCAGCCCAGGATTTTCTCTGCCTTTCTCTTCTCCGTTTACCTTCGACTGTTCCCTGAAGGATCGTTTTCAAAAGGGAGTCATGACGAGTTACATGCCCAAACCAGGCAAGCTTATTAGACAAAGATAACCCCAGTCCAAAGATAGATAGTTACCAGGACAATAGGTAATGTATCCCAACAGTGAATTTAATTACTCTGAAAGAGGTATTACAATATTAGGTATGGGTGGTAGAAAAATCCTGTTATTCCCAATTGTTCTTCCCTTTACTAAGCAAATGAAAGGGAGGGGGGTAAACAGAGTTAACAAAATATCCCACTTTAAGGAACAATGCAGGGTATACAGAAAATGTATTACCCGGTAGGCAATTAACAAAATGGTTTGCAAAAAACAATTAGATTTCCTGTCATTCATGCACGCGCGTGAGGATCCACACTCATATATTCACACACACTTACCGATTGCAGCATCAGACAATCCATAGAATTATATAAACAGCAATTACGCTATTGACATGTGAAACTGTCTAGTACTTCGATGTCCCGCCCCAGATGTAGCGAGGTTCGCTGATAGCGAATATTCCCACTAATCGCCAGACTTGAAGTTTAAGAGTTCTTGTGTTTTATTATATAAAAAAGAGTCTATGGGATGGCACTGACACAATTCAATACAGGGGTCAAAATGAAGTGGTCTCTTTAATTTCGCTGCTGGAGGTAAAATTCCTTCAAGGCGTGATGATAGCAACTGACCGGTATGTTTTAAATCCAGTGAGGAAAAACTAGGCCAAGTCACAGTCAGGTAAATCGGTACTCTCTCACAACAGAGCAGTAAATAAAGGTCGCATCGGACCGCCACAAGAATAAAATTTAAAAAATGTTTCATCAATATCTCTGGAAGTTTTAAGATGTATGATTTCTTTATTGCTTTCTTTATGCTGGGATCGCAAAGGTTATGATCACTCTGTATGAAAGAAAAAGACATGTAATATACCGAAAAATCAAATAACATTCTACAGCGTGATGAATTTCCCGTTAAGACTATCTATATATACCCTCGCGTATTTAATTATGTATTTAGTAAAACTGCGCGAGTTCTAATGGTTAAAACACACATCTATATATATATAGGACTTAACTAAATTTATTAATTATAAATTCCTTCGTGACTTTAAAAGTTACTTTAGCATTTAAGCCTCTATTATTTTTGGAAATAATATAACAGGTATATCATTACATTTACAACTGGGAACTATTGAGATGGTTTAATTTAATAAATTTAAATTAACACAAAATCCAGTGAAATAGAATGAATGAACTAGACCACTGATCACTAGACACAATTATATTTTACCGTTTTGCACAGAATAGAATTCACTGCAAATATATATGAAAATCCAGGGGAAAATCTAGCAAGATTTCTATATCGCTAGTGCTTCTGTAAAGGTCTGGCCAGCGAGTGATAAAGTGTATTTCTTCATGGTCTGTATATATCTAACTCGAATGCAAGATGAGTGGGACGTGTTAGAATTTGACACCTTTTTTGATGCCAGGAAACTTTTGGGGTTCTGACCGCCAGACTAAAGAGAGATGCCGTCCCTGGTCGACCGTATCTCCGCTCGCTTCGTTCGCTTCGGCTTTCCCGTTCGCTCCACTGCGATCGGTTCTGTGTTTAACACCGAGATGCGAAATACCGGCCGGAAACTTGCGTCGCTCGTTTCAGGGACCACTACTGCCTTTGATAGCATGCCGCCAGTCCTTCCTGAGATCTCCCCCAGTGTCTTTGATCGTGGTCGCTACTATCGTTTGATGCTGGCAACGCCCTCCACTGGCCAAGTTAATGAAAATACCTGCATATGATTGCTCAAGAGATATCCGTGGGCGTGATTTAATCTCTCCTTAAATCAATGCGATGACCAGAATGAACGGTAGATAAACTGTCCACATATTAATCAGCAAACGTGTTGACCATCTGCGTGGAACGGTTGCATAGCTAATGAGTCCAGGTGGAAAGAAAAATCCCGTTTGACGAAAAGTTACATTATTCGGGGGCACTGATGTTATCCAAAGGGGTCGTTACGAAGGGTCGTACCATATCATCCAACACTTCAGGGTCATTCAGGGTCGGCTGAGTTCGTCTGTCACACTACACCAGCAGCCAACCTGACACACTTGGCTCGGGAAGGCAAAGTTCAGCTCCTCTTCTAGGCTTCTTGGCAATAGTGGAAGGAGAAAGTAAAGTAAAGCTGTTTGTATTATCCCAGCATAAGGTGTTTCAATGAGCCTATATCCTTTACTGTCAAACTGTTGAAATTTTAACCTCCAGTTAAAAAGAGGTGTCACTAGACCTAGATTTTGAGATGAATTCAGTTTTATTTATTTATTCATTTTTCCTTGTGCTCCAGCTTGTATCTTTACAGGAAGCCTGCATCAAACAGTCACATGCTTCTGCAGCAATGGTTTCTATGGCAATTAGTTTAACTAGATAAGGTTGTCAGTCTCATGCACAACCTTATAGTAAGTCACCTTGTACGACATGCAATTCAGTTAAATATTTATTGGTAAGTACAAACAGTTATAGTGTGCTTAGGAGCTGTTCACCGATTCCTGCTTGTTGCAATATTATGTCAAAAGCATGTTTGTCATGACGTGTCGCACTGTTTTATATTTTAATCAGGCTGAAAGAAAAATGGAAACTGATGTCCTAGATCAGAGTTCAAGAATAAAACAGGAACAAGATGACGAGGTCAGTGTTTTTTTTTTTAAACCCCATAGATTATTAATAAACAAAGCCTTTAGTTCAGTCATTCTTAGTTGTGCTGATCTCAGGTCTTTTCTGACATGTTGCAATGACTTATGATAATGATGGAAGTGATATTCAACTGTCTTTTAAAGATGTGAAAGTAAGAATAGGTACAGATATGAGAGGCAATCACCACTTTGTAGTAGCAAGACTGAAGGTGAAACTCAGAACTGCTGGACCAATTGTAACTAAGCAGAAATGGTATGACATCATCAAACTGAAAAGCATTTGTAGTTGATATAAAGAGATGATATCAAATTGTCAATAGCCAGGAAAAGACAGTGGCTGATGATGTTGATTAGAAATTCAACACCATTTCAACAATATGTAAGAAAAGCAGCGAACCATGCTTAGGGTTCCAAGAAAGGAAGTTTGAATAACACCAGAAACATTAACACTATAGCGATGAAAAAAAGAAAAAAAATAGATGCAAAGTCTCCCAGGTTATAGGAAAAATGTAGAGAGCAGTACAGTCAGCTGGTCAAGGAAGTAAAACGTCAAACCCGAGCCAACAAAAGGAAATTCCTAGATGATCTTGCAAGATTGCCAGAAGAGGCAGCACTAATAAATGAACAAAACACAGTGTATAAAATAACTAAAACCATCAGTGCAATATGGGGTGCAAATCGTATTACGTTAGTAAGAGACAAGCAAGGAAATCAAATCACCACAGCACAGGATCAGGAAACAAGATAGGCAGAGCACTTCAGAAAAACACTAAATAAGGAACCACCAGAGACACAACTGAATGTTCATGAGGCCGAAAATGATCTAGACATAAATAAAGACACTCCACGATGGGAAGAAATCATCACAGCTTTCAAAGGGTTAAATAATAGAAAACTCCTGGTCACAACAATTTAAATGCTGAGTTATTTAAGACAGACGCTTAACTAGCAGCAGAACTATTAGAACCACTATTTGCGCAAGTCTGGAAAACAGACACCACCAATGAAGTGGAATAAAGGAATAATTGTCAAATTGCCCAAGAAGGGCGACCCTGCAGACTGCAACAACTGGAGAGGAATTACTCTCCAATCAGTTCCCAGTAAAATAATAGGCAGGATAATTATCCAGAGAATTTAAAAAGCAGTAGACCATAAACTGAGGAAAGAACAAGCGTGATTTAGAAAGATGTACAGATCATATATTCACATATATATATAGATCATTATAGAGTAGCTCAGAATAGCAGAAACAGCTATACATTAACTTTGTTGATTTTGAAAAGGCTTTTGACAGCATACACAGGGACAGCCTATGGAAAATACTGAGGGCCTATGGAATTTCCAGTTGCATTGTTTCCATTATAAAAAGCTTCTATCATAACTTTACACGTAGTGTTGGGCAGAGCAACCTAAATTTTGAGGTGAAGACAGGGGTACAACAGGGATGCCCCTTATCAACCACTTTATATTTGACAGCCATAGACTGGGTAATGTGCGAGACTACAAAGGGCAGTCCAAGAGGAATAAGATGGATGTTTTCTACACTGGAAGATCTGGAATAAGCAGATGATGTCGCACCACTCGCACATTCACATCAGCATATCCAAGAAAAAACCGCTAGACTGAATAAGTATAGCCAGCATATGGGTCTGAGCATCAATCTAAAGAAGACAGGTCATGACACTCAGTGTAGGCAATCCTCAGCCCATAACAATAAGGAACCAGAAGCTGAAACAGACACATTTACATACCTAGGATGTGTAGTAACACCAGACAGCGGAACAAACAAAGACATTAACAACAGAATGAATAAAGTGAGAACAGCCTTTGCTAGTCTGAACAACATCTGGAAGTCCTCTCAGTACAGCACAAACACAAAATTAAGATAATATGATAGCTGTGTACTTTCTGTGCTTCTCTATGGTGTGGAATGTTGGAGAGTAACAGAGAAGGAAATGTCAAAATTGTCTTCTTTCCACACAGTCTGCCTAAGGAAAATTCTCTGAATCTTTTGACCGAATACCATCACCAAGAATTGCTTTCTTGGAGCAACCAAGAGGACATGCACACCATCATAGCTGGCAGACGCTGGAGTTGGGTTGGCCACGTCCTCAGAAGAGACCCTGATGCCATCACAAAAACAGCTATGCTATGGACCCCTGAAGGAAAGTGAAAGAGAGGCCAACCAAAAACAACTTGGCGGAGAACTGTGGAGGCCAAGATGCAAAAAATGAACCAGAGTTGGGGCACTGCACAAAAGATGGCTGCCGGGTGAGCAAAGTGGAATCAGTTTGTTGCTGCCCTACAAGACACCACCAGGCGTGATGGCCACTGGCTGCTGTGACAGTCGGCAGCTAATGATCAAAGAAGAAGGAAGATTGTAATGTTAACAAAGAAGCCTACAAATAATTTGCGTAATTTTTTTGTATAAATCTTTTTTCTCTCTTTTGTGCATTATGGTCGCTGTGTTAACAAAGAAGCCTACACATAAATTGTGTAATTTTTTATAGAAAGAAGCCTACAAATAATTTGCGTAATTTTTGGTATAAATCTTTTTTCTCTCTTTTGTGCATTATGGTCGCTGTGTTAACAAAGAAGCCTACAAATAAATTGTGTAATTTTTTTAAGAAATCTTTTTTACCCTCCTAAGCCCATTGTGGTCTCTTTGTTAACAGAGAAGCCTATAAATAATTTGTGTAATTTTTTGTATAGAAATCCTTTTCCTTCTTTTTGCCTATAGTGATCATTGTGTTAACAAAGAAGCCTACAAATAATATTTGATATGTATGAAATTTTTCTATCAGGAAAGCTCAGCGATGATAGAAACAAATAACGATGATGTGGAAGAGAGTATCCTTGCATGTCCTGATAAGAGTAAGGCAAGTCCCATGCCTCGTACTTCTTCTGCTGAGGACAGTTTTCTCTGTGAGTTTGTGCTACTTTTTAAATAACGAATAGTTCCTATTTTAAACTGTACATTTAAACAAAAAAATTGTTTAACTTATTAACCCTTAATTTGGCATATTCATTTGAGATCCATACTAATCTATTTAAAAACAGATTTTGTTTTACAGTTTTGTGTGGGTGATTCAAAAATATATTTTCATTTGACAAATTTTCTGTGGGAAAAAAGGGTGTAATTATTGAAAGACAGCCATTTCTACAACACATTTGTGAACCCCAGCAAAAGAGTCAAAGAACAAAATTAGCTATAACTAAATATAGACCACATTAATACAAGATTGGCAACGATTATGAAACAAAACTCTTTTTGTTTTAAACAGCAACAGTGATGTGTTCTTGAAATTGAATCCTCCGTACGCTAAATTTCCACATTTTGGAGCATGTAGGTGGATGCAGCGACTTTTATCTATGGAAATAAAGCCTACACATTTATTTGGGATAGCTACCATATATGAGGCAAAGAATAGGCTCACTGCTTCTGCAGGCATGTTGTAGGATGCGACTAATATTAGGTTGTGCTTGAGGCTGGTAACCTCTTCAAGTCGAACAAATTGCTATAGAAACCCCCATTACAAGAGCTTGGACTAGGTGGGGAAGAGGCTGTATTGCTGCCGCCATGGGAGTGAAAAGGAAATCAAAGAATAATGTTGAAAGTTGTTGGCGGTTATTGAAGACATCTTGGATAGTTGGGGATACAAATAATTATTTTGCTAATGTTTTAAAGGAAGCATTTGTCTAAAATATGTTGTACACAGCCATATTTGAAGAATAAATATTACACACATAAAGGTTTGTTTCAGGCACTCGTGAGAAATAAAGAAGTAGAAAACTAGGCAACAGAAGTGAGTGGCTTACCGGACAACCGAACCCAGGACCTTCCGAACAGCACCACCGCCTAGCTACGGAAACGAATCACACTATCCTCCCTGCCAACTAGGCACCAAGAAGAACAAGATCATGACTGTGAAACTGACAGAAAAAAAAACCCAGATAAATGCTAGTAGGACAAGACTTGAGGAGAAGACACTGCCATTGGATGGGACACACATTGAGAAAACCAGTTGATACCGGTAGTTACAAGGCAGTCACCATTCTGGAATCCTGCAAGATAAGAGGAATGGAGGGAGATCAAAGCATATAAAAACACATGGAGAAGTGAACTGGAGATCAAATATGAAGTATAGAAAGATCTTGGACAGATGGCACAGGCAGGACAGTGTTCGTTGATGGCCTGTGCTCCACAGGGAGGTGTAAGGTAATGATGATAACTAGAATAGTCTCAAATATATATTTAAAAAAGAAGGATAAAGGTTGTCCCATAACAGATACTACCTTTGGGGAGGGAAGTTTTAAAGATTTGCTTATACTAGATCCATCTTCTATATGAGGTGGGGTTATCAGTTCCCCTCCTTGCTACATTTGCCTTCCATAACTCAAGAGCAGTCAGGTGCCCATTTACAGCTGGGTAAACAAGAACGTGTCGCTATGTGGGTGCTAAAAGTTCCAGTTGACTATGCAGGTGAAGTAAAATTCATAAGAGTATTTATTTAGGTTATAGTGAAAAGTGACATGAGATCTTGCATTGTTTTTTTAATGATGGCTAATTCATTTATTCAGATTGTGATAAATGCAAGCTGAAATATGAAGGAGGCTGTTCTAAACATGGCCTTCACATCTATACTGACCATGCTGAGGTAAGATCTCACTAATATTTTAATAAATCTTTTGGTTTTAATTAGTAGTCCCCTTCAGTCATCACTGACCTTGGGAATGTGCCCTTGATCTGATAGCCCTCAGCTGCCTTTTTTTTTAATAGCTTGGAGTTCCTTTCGGCATGTTCTTTTCTCTTCTGCTTGTTGTGACAGCCTCTTTTTGGCCAATCTGAGGTTTGCGCTGTAGGGAGCATTACAATTGGTGCGATCGAAAGCTTCATTTTCCCAGGTTGCTGGATTAATTCCCAGTGCCTTCATGTCTCTCTTGCACACAATTTTGAACCTCAGCTGCCTGGCTGTCCTTTGCCATCTGGCAGTTGTCCGTAGAAAATATCTGAATGAGTGCAGTAACTGCAAGTACATATATGCTGTTGGTGGCAGCACACTGTCATTAAGCTTCAAAGGAAATATTACCGTAAGAAATATTGTATGCAACAGATCCATACTCTGGTTAACATAAGAATGAACAAAGGTACTAAATTATTGTGTAGAAATGAGTTTTTGAATATTGAGCAAGGAGGTCAGAAAATTATTGGAGGCAGGGGAAATTTGCATTCAGCTTTCACATAAGTAGATTAGGAATACATTGAGTGGGTAAGATACTGATGAAGAATACTAGAGAAAGCTAATAAAACATGAAATACAATAGGGGACCGAAGATGCATCAAAAATGAGGAATGCAGTAAGCGACCCATAGCTTGACTGCTTGCGTCAGGGTCAGCGAACTAGAGCTGACCAATACCCTACTCCACCTCCAAGTGATGGTCCTGGAAACAGGCTGCATCACTGCAGTCTGGCTGAGAGAGTAGGGATCGAAGAGGGAAGGCTAACCCGGTCCCAAAAATGCTGTGCCGAAAACGGATGTGGCGGGCCGAAAGGCGCAGATATCGCAGCTTTGCTGTAAACGGCGACACAACGTAACAAACGTCCTTTTTAGGATGAACGAATAAGAAGAAGAAGATATACAATAGCAAATAGAATAATTAAAGAAGTACATTATAGTCACATATATAAGTAAGTAATACTTGGTATTAATGGGACATGTGATGATAAGAGCGTTTGAAAGTAAGACACATAGAAGGCAAGAAATGTAGAAGAAGGCTTTGAGAAAAGATAATGAATAGACAGCCTGACATTATGGATTTAAAAACATGCAAGATTTGAGATCTGTTGAGAGACATGATTTCAAGGGCTGCTCAGCCTGGCACAAAGTAATGATTTAACTTCATGTTGGGATAAAAAATCTATTTATTTTTAAATTTCAGCTTTAGACTATGCAGCAGATTTTGGTTCCTTAATAACACACACAGACACAAAACTGTTGGCTGATGTGAACTTTATTTTCGAACATTCCATTGCTCGTTGTCCACCTGACTCATTCTTGACATAAAACCATTTTGGCTGTTTCAGCAAGGCTTTTCTGGCATATCTGATCTTGTCTTTTTAGTTGCCCCACATTAAATTTAATATCTTAAATTCTCATGTGCCAGTTTCTACCAAACATATGCTAAAATCAGTTGTCTATCAAAAATATGCTAAAAATCAATTTTCTACCAAAAATATGCTAAAACCAATCAATCAATGCCCTTTAGCTCCCCAAGGAACATTGGCCACCTTCAATAGACACATGCTAAGTCCTTGTATCACATGTCATAAGCTCAAATTCTTTCCAGGTTTGCCTCTTAATTTTCATTTATGTCTCCAGTTCTCTTCTCCTTGAGGATTTCAGAACAAGGACTGCCTGGTAGTACTATCAACAGGATTTCAGTGTGTGTACTATCCATTGCCAGCTTGATGGATGTAGAATTTCCTGATGACTTGGCTCTTCTGTCACATAACCCCATAATAGATGCAACACTGAATGAAAATTTATAACCCGGATATAAAACCCATGTTTCGATGTGAATTATTTTAACATTGATTATTATTATTTGGTAACAGGGTAAGCAAGGCCATGACTGCATGAAAAATATCAGCACTCAGAACCAAGAAGTTGGACACGTGGGTAGACAAAACATAGGAAAGAAGAAAATAGAACCTGTTCCAAGTAAAGAAGGTAATGATGTGAACATTTCTAAAAAATACTTTTAGAGCAAACATGAGGCCTGTTGTAATTATAACCCTTCAGTTTCCAAAGGAGCATAAGCCTTCAAAAAACTTATGCTAAGTCTGCTTGTCCCATGCCAGCAGCCCAAGGACTTTCCATGCCATCCTCATTTCTTTCAAGTCTGTCCGCAGTTCTTTTCTCCATGTGTTCATTGGTCTCCCTTCTTCTATCTTGTGATGGCTGAATTGATTTATTTTCTTTAGTTGACCTGTCCTTGTTGTTGTTTTTGTAACTTTATTTGGTTAAAAATGTCTGCAGGATAGAATAACTGGCCCCCTGCCTAACTCTCCTTGGTAACTTTTTTTTTACAGCATGCTGGTAGGTTACAGTATTACTGTTCTTTGCTTCCCTTTTGGGCCCTGGTAACATACAAGTGAAAATTTCTTTTCTTACTAGCAATAGGTTGGGTATAGAAAACATGGACATCACACAACAGAAATAACGAAAACATGGACATCACACAACAGAAATAATGAAAACATGGACATCACACAACAGAAATGACAAAAACATGGACATCACACAACAGAAATAATGAAAACATGGACAGCACACAACAGAAATAACAAAAACATGGACATCACACAACAGAAATAACAAAAACATGGACATCACACAACAGAAATAATAACATGGACATCACACAACAGAAATAATGAAAACATGGACATCACACAACAGAAATAACAAAAACATGGACATCACACAACAGAAATAACAAAAACATGGACATCACACAACAGAAATAACAAAAACATGGACATCACACAACAGAAATAACAAAAACATGGACATCACACAACATATAATGAAAACATGGACATCACACAACAGAAATAATGAAAACATGGACATCACACAACAGATATAATGAAAACATGGACATCACACAACAGAAATAATGAAAACATGGACATCATACAACAGAAATAACAAAAACATGGACATCACACAACAGAAATAACGAAAACCTGGACATCACACAACAGAAATAAGGAAAACATGACAAATACATGCAGTTTTTATCATCATCATTTCCCTTTTTGTTGCTTATGGAGTATGGGGTCATCATTGCAGCTGGTCCTGTGGCAAGAAACAAGCACCAAAATGTTCGCTCTTTCATTAGTAGTTTCTGTAGCAGCCTGTTTCACGTGATAAGGTTGCCATCCACATACACAACCTCACATTAGCTGCTTTTTATGACATACATTTTTACCAGGTGCAAGATAAAATGGGCATACATGGAAAAATGTATCTCTGGATTAAAGCCTTCCTAAGTAACAGAACAATACAAACAACAGTAGAAGGCACTAAATCCTCCCAGAAAACACTGGAGGAGGGATTGCCCCAAGGGTCAGCACTAAGTTGCACCCTCTTCCTTATCTTCATAGATGACCTTCCTCCCTACTTGAAGATATCAAAAACACTGTATGCAGATGACCTGCTCATTTGGACAGTTGAAAAATACAAAAAACTGGCACAAGCAAAACTAAACAGAGCCCTAGCCACAATAGCTGTGTATTGCAGGCTCTGGAAACTAAAAATAAACACCCAGAAAACTGTATACACAACTTTCAGCAGGAGCATCAAGGAAAGCAAGAAGGTGTACCAACTAAAACTCGATGGACAACTACTGTCCAGAGAAGAAAATCCAGCTTACTTAGGAGTGGAGCTTAACAGACAGCTACTCCTCAATACCTACACACACAAAATGAAAGATAAGGCCAGTAGACGATTGAACCTAGTTAAACATCTTGCAAGCACTAGCTGGGGAGCAGACAAAGGATAACAACCTTTTGCTGCAGTTGGCAATGAGCAAAACCACACAAGCAGAGTTGGACAAAGTAACCATGCTCTAAGGTTCATATGCGGAGGAATGAGAACCACACCAACAGCTGCCTGTGAAATTGAAGCAAACATAGAACCAATGGACCTACGACGTAAACGCGCTGTTCTGGAAGCCACAGAGCGTTATAGAAGGATGAGAAAAGACCACCCAAACAGACAACTGGTTGAGAACTAGAAGCCCATTGGCAGACTAAAACAAAAATCACCATTGCATGTAGCAACAACTATAGCAGAACAACACCACCTCCCACAGACAAGAGAAATAATTGAACAGTACCCAGTCATTTATCCCGGAAAGGAGTTAAAACTTCCAGTAATAAAAACCACACTCATGGATAGCACACTTACAAGAGACACGAACCCAACAATACTTAAAACAGCTACTTTAGAGACTATAGATAGCAACCCTAGCACTGCAATATATGCATACACAGATGGCTCAGCATTCAAGGCCACCATAAATGCTGGACTTGGAGTGTATGTGAAATACCCAAATGGCAGCACACTAGAAATATACAAACCATGTGGAGAATTCTGTACCAACTACCAAGCAGAGATTGCAGCAATAATCACCCCACTCACAGCAATAGACAGCCAATTCAAACAAGAAGTCCATATGCCATCAGATATCATAATCTTCACTGATTCAAAATCAGCACTTCAGGCTTTAGAAGAATACCTCCAAACTGAAAATAAAGAAATAACACAGCTGGCCGAAACAATTGACAGTCTGCTAACAAAATACGACATCAGAGTCACTCTCTAGTGGATACCAGGACACACAGACATAACGGCAATGGTAAAGCAGACAGACTAGCAAAACTAGGAGCAAGCATGGTCCAAACGAACACTCCAGCAAACATACAGACAGCTAAACGAATACTCCAAAACAACTTCAAAGAGGAATGGCTGAACCGATGGGCAAAAGGGTCTACTGGACGTGCCTTGTATAAAGAAATGGCCCATCCCAACAAAAATGACAACATTAACAACTAATGACGTAAGGAGCAGAGCACAATCTTCCAACTAAGAACAGAACACACCAGACTCAACAAGCACTTAAACAAATTAAACCCCACACATGTGCCTAATTGCCGCAACTGTACTCATCCATATGAGACAGTTCAGCATGTGCTGCTCACTTGCCCAGGACTCTCCACAGAGAGACGACAGCTATTGCCGGGCTCCCCAACAATCACAAACACTCTATACAGCACCATCCAACAGCTACAGAATACATGCAAATTCTTCAGCTTGGCATTGACTGCTAAAGAGCGACGAGCTCAGCAGCCCTAGTTAATCAACAACAACAACAACAACCAGGTGCAAGATGAACAACTGGGACAGCATTATTACTAACTTATTCCTCCGATTTCCCTGTGGAGCATCAGATCTTTGCAACAGCTATTCACCAGATTTGATCTTGAGCTGGTTATTCCGCTTTCTCCCAGATTTATTCAGATAGTTGTGTTCAGTGTCAAATGTTTAAGAGTGGTGTTACGCACAGATATTTTTTTCTAAAGACATTGTATAATCACTTTTCTAAAGACATTGTATAATCATTTTTCTAAAGACATTGTATAATTAGCTTGTCTGAATTGTACACTTTAATTTTTTTCTGGTCAAAGCTAGATAACTCTAGTTTGACTGAACTTACCATTATCAATGACGGTTACCTTCCCTTGTGACGGGACACGTCGGTCCATATTTTTTTCAACGATGTGTGACCATTCTCCTTATATGGTAGTATCGGTCAACTGTTTCTTGGTATGATTGAAACTAGTGTTGAGGTCTTTATTTCAGTCCATATAAGGCTCGATTTTATTACAAATCTTGATCTGGAATGTTCCTTACATCGTCCCGTTTGATTCTTGCTCAGTTGTATGCGTTCTGCGCATGTCCGGACGTCAAGTGCGTCTGGGAAGTTTTCTTGTCTGTGAGTTGATAGAAAGTTGTGAAGCAGGTAAGACGCTGCTGCGTCTCTGTGATTCTTGTTAGGGATTTAGGAGCCTTATTGTGAGTTAGTTAGCTTACAAGGTCCTTCCATCGATTATTCAAAACGCCAGGAGGCGTGTGTTTTTGTGGTGTTGATTTCGAAACAAGGTAATACCTCATTTACGTATAAAAATCTGTAATCTAACTTTATGTTTGACAATGGTCAATTCCTGCTCACTTATGCATTACAGTAATCGAGGTCCTTCGACTAGAAGTCACACCCCAGGTATCTTCATACCTGCGAGTTATATGTACACGGGATATACTAAGCCCAAGGAACAGTTCTACGTCCTATGAACATCGCTATATCAGCGATTGCTCCTTTTGTCGAGGGTTAGACTTAGGAATGTTATAAAGGTCAGTTTGGCCTGTACTCCATGTATGCCATTCTCGTGCGAACAGTAATGGATTTATATTGTACATCTGATCTTCCAGTATCAGAGAGGAGTATTGATAATTAGGAATATTTATAAGATGAAGCTGAGGTTATCGTCAGCTAGGATTATCTGTATCAACTTGGAGAATGTATGCAGATCCATGCAGAAACTTTAGTATGCTGAATTATATATTGAACTGTTGATGTCCATGACTCATGTAACGTACCTGTCATTTGTGGCGTCCAAATAAATGATGAAATGTCAAAGCAGTTCACCCTTTTTTATGACTTCACATGTCATACTTCATATGCTGTAACTCTGAACTACCTCACTAATATATATCTTCTTCTTCTTCCGTCCTTAGCCAAAGACCGACCAAGCAGTCAGTGGCCATTACGCCTTGCGGCGTCTTAGGGCAACAAGAAATTATCCGTTGTTCCGTTACGCCTAAAGGCGTTTATTGGTACAACAGAATATTAATTGTTGTTTCCGTAATCAATGTGACAAGCAAGCGGTTGATCAATCCACTGTACTAATATATATACACAGCAACAACAACAAAACCAGATAAGACACCCTACATCTTCAACTATAATATACCTGGTGTCGATAGGGGTGGTATTTCGACAGAGCTGAAGAGTTACCACATACTAGGACTTACACTTGCAACGTCCATAGCGGCCGGACAGTGTGGCCTTATCATCATCCAGAAGACAGCCTTAAATCCACCCTTATCAAGTGGTCTTTCGCTTTTCCTGTTGTCCTAAGAGTTCCAATTTATTACTTGTCATGCAGTATTATCTAATCCTTCTGGTATTTCCTGACAAGTTGTGACTGCTTTTTCGTGATATTATGTTGATAAGTGTCTGATTGGCTAGGCAGTTAGAGCACTTGTCTCTCGGGGCAAAATTACCATGTTGTGGAATTGAAACCCAACAGCGCAAGCTCCAATGTAGGCAACTGAAAATGGGTGCATGACTGTGCTCATGGGTTAGGGAAGGCAAGGCAGCAAGGAAGGGAACTGGTCACCTTACCTCATACAGCTGGACCTAGTCTAGTGAAGTTTCTAATCCCTCACTGGCAGTTTCTGCTATCAGACAACCTTCATCTTTGTTCTTTGTCATAACATTTTTTATTTTACTAGGGATTTTTCTTCTTTATCCTAATTTCTACTTGTTCAAATCAGCATCTGGTCTCTAAGTGAAAAATCCACTGCTCACAGTTCATGCTTACATCTAAATAGTAGATGGCTCACACATATGCCTGATAGTAGAATGAAGAGGTTGTTTAATGCAAAAAAATAAAGCCCCTTCATATTATACTGTAAAACCTCTTATCAATGGACTAATAGAGGGAGTAGGTGGAATGGTAATGCTGGTTATCCAGTACTTTCGAATTATTTAAATATAGCCTACTACATTGTCAAAACAATAATTCAGCATCTGTGTCTACCACATAGTGGCCACTTGGCTAATTAACAGTCAAGGCCGCTAATTTTATGTATTCTCATTGTGGAAAAAAGTTTGGCACAACAGATTTTTTTGTTATTTCCAAAATCCGTACATAAAACGTCTGTTCATAAGTGCTTTAAAAGCATTAAAATTTTTTTACAAAGAATGAGTCAACTTTTGATGTGTGTAAATTTTTCAAGAATTGACGGACAATTTGGGAGATCTATGGGAAAAAAATGCATGGGGATGAACGTAGCTCTGATGTGAAAACTAAGGAAGGATCACAGATTTCACGTTAGGAAAAGAATAGAATGTAAAGGTAGTTCCATAACAAATAGTGCTGTAGGCAAGTGAAGTTTTACAAAACTTACTATACTAGCCCTCAGCTTTTGGTAGTGGGGTGATAGGTTCCTTTCCTTGCTGTGTTTGATTTCCTATTGTTATTGTTGATCAGAATTAATATCATTGCACTCTGAGCAAACAAAGTCTATCATTGCACTCTGAGCAAACAAAGTCTATCATTGCACTCTGAGCAAACAAAGTCTATCATTGCACTCTGAGCAAACAAAGTCTATCATTGCACTCTGAGCAAACAAAGTCTATCATTGCACTCTGAGCAAACAAAGTCTATCATTGCAAACTCTATCATTGACAAAACAAAGTCTATCATTACACACTCAGCAAACAAAGTCTATCATTGCACTCTGAGCAAACAAAGTCTATCATTGCACTCTGAGCAAACAAAGTCTATCATTACACTCTCAGCAAACAAAGTCTATCATTGTACTCTGAGCAAACAATGTCTATCATTGCACTCTGAGCAAACAAAGTCACCAAAATGGTGCTCAGTCACCCTCAGCAAATGTCGGAGGGTATGAATGCTAATTATTCCTGCAACACGCCCATCACTACTAGTCTTACATTTGATGCCAACTTCCAACAATCTTAGGTTGATTTATTGATTGCCTTCCTAACTCATGAGCAGTCAGGTACCAATTTACAGCTGGGTAGTGTGAGCATGATGCTACTAAAGTTAGTTGCTTATCCTTTACAGGACGTGGCAATCAACCCCAGCTTTTATTGGCTGTTTGTGATTTTTCTAGGCAGTTTTTTCATTCAGTAGTTTGCCATTGCTTTCTGAATGGTACGGCGCTTATACCATTGTTAAAAATCCACACAAAGCGATCTGCTACCAAACCGCCTGCAGCAGGTTTCGAACCTGGTATATCTGGATTATGAAACTGCGTTCATATCCATTAGGCCACAGACGCTACTAAGTTTCAAAAATGGTAACTTTGCCTGGAGAAGCAAATGGTTTAACCGCTCTGCTACTCAACAAAACTTAATCAAAATCAGGTTAAAGCAATTTTTTTTCAAAAGGAGATTGATTAATGTCTGTGACTCCCATTCTGTTTCACATGTGCAAGTTATGGATTCGTATTTAGTGGACAAATGTGTACATTTAAAAAAAAAATTTGAAACTTGGAGAATATGTGTACATGATCTCATCATTTCTCATTCTCCTAATAGTTTCACCTAAGTGTTTTCAGGACACACATTGATTCATTAGATTTCATGCTCATTGATTTCTGTAGCAAGGGAAAAAAATGTTTTTTTTTTATGTGTTAGCTATGTTTTTTTCTGTTTTTTTTTTTGCTTTTTTTTTCTGGTTTCTTAAAAAAAATATTATATTCAGTAATTAATGGTAACAAAATAATTGGTCTATGATGTATTATTGTTGTCTTTGTAGACTGTAAGATTTATTATTTATTAAAAATGTTGTGTTTGCTTATTTCAGGAATGTACACCTGCTCCCTGTGCTGTCTTCTCTTCTCCAAACTTGAATATTTGCAAGCTCACATGACAATGATGCATGGTGACAAATACTTGCAACATAACAAACTTGATGATCTTTCATCTGAGATGTTACCCAAAGACGAAAGTAACAAAGTAAATAAAGGGTTAGACAAGAAAGGTGATACAAATGTTACAGAAGTAATAAGGGGTGGTAGTGCTGAGTCAAAAGTGACTGAAAATGAGGGATCAATAGATTCAGTTTTCTGTCACAAAAGTTCTGCAGATATCTCAGAGACTGAAAATATTTTAAATGTGCCAGTTCAGAATGAACGTTGTAGCCATGAGACGACTGATTCATTTTCTGTGGGTGAAAAGGATGCTCAGCTCCTAGAGATGGCTACGAGTTCTGCAATACAGAATGATGAACGCATGAACATTCATAGGGAAAATCAGCTTTATATGTATGGCAGCTGTGATGTATCCATTGGTGGAGGGGAAAATATAAATATAATTCATACTGGGCAGACGAGTTCTTTTGGAAACTTGGGCACTGTTAAAAATTGTGGTAGAAAAAGACAAAAAAGAGTGAGTAAGGGAGAAAAGCCTTACAAGTGTGATGTTTGTGGTGTAGGATTTGCTATTAGTAGTTACCTAAAAACACACAAGAGAATACATACCGGGGAAAAACCTTACAAATGTGATGTTTGCAGTGAATCATTTGCTCAGAGCAAAAGTTTACAGATACACAAAAGGATACATTCAGGAGAGAAGCCTTACAAGTGTGATGTTTGTGGTGTAGGATTTGCCGTTAGTACAAATCTAAAAACACACAAAAGAATACATACGGGGGAAAAGCCGTATAAGTGTGATATTTGTGGTGTTTTTTTGCAAATCCAGTACCAATCTTAAAACGCACAAAAGGAACACATACCGTGAAAAACCTTACAAATGTGATTTTTGTGGGGTAGGATTTACTGTTGGTACTAGTCTAAAGACACAAAAAAATACATTCAGGAGAAAAGCCTTACAAGTGTGATGTTTGTGGTTTTTTGTTTGGTAATGCCAGTCTGAAGTAACACAAAAAAAATACATTCAGGAGAAAACGGCCTTATAGTGTGATATCTGCAGCTTTTTGTTTGCAAATGCCAGTTTATTGCTTCGACACAAAAGAACACATACAGGTGAAAAACCTTACAAATGTGATTTTTGTGGGGTAGGATTTGCTGTTAGTACTAGTCTAAAGCTACATAAAATGATACATACAGGAGAAAAGCCTTACAAATGTGATATTTGTGGGGCAGGATTTACTGTTGGTAATCGTCTAAAAACACATAAAATGGTACATACAGGAGAAAGACCGTACAAGTGTGATGTTTGTGGTGTAGGATTTGCTATTAGTAGTAACCTAAAAACACACAAGAGAATACATACCGGGGAAAAACCTTACAAATGTGATGTTTGCAGTGAATCATTTGCTCAGAGCAACAGTTTACAGATACACAAAAGGATACATTCAGGAGAGAAGCCTTACAAGTGTGATGTCTGTGGTGTATGTTTTACTGACGGTGGTTGTCTAAGTAGACACAAAAAAACTCATTCAGGAGAGAAACCTTACAAGTGTGATATCTGCGGCTTTTTGTTTGCAAATGCCAGTTTATTGCTTCGACACAAAAGAACACATACAGGTGAAAAACCTTACAAATGTGATTTTTGTGGGGTAGGATTTGCTGTTAGTACTAGTCTAAAGCTACATAAAATGATACATACAGGAGAAAAGCCTTACAAATGTGATATTTGTGGGGCAGGATTTACTGTTGGTAATCGTCTAAAAACACATAAAATGGTACATACAGGAGAAAGACCATACAAGTGTGAGATTTGTGGCGTGGGATTTGCTGTTAACAGTAGTCTGAAAACACACAAAAGAATACATACAGGAAAATGGCATAGGTGTGATGTCTGTGGTTCTTGCTTTGGCGATACGGGTAGTCTCAAAATACACAACAGAACACACACGGGAGAGAAGCCCTACAAGTGTCAAGTTTGCGGTGTAGGATTTGCCGTCAACAGTGGTTTAAGAATACATAAAAGAATACACACGGGGGAACGGCCGTATAAGTGTGAAGTCTGCCTGTTTTCCTTTGCCGATGCTAGTAGTCTGAAAAAACATAACAGAATACATTCAGAGGAAAAACCATACAAATGTGATGTTTGTGGTGTGGGATTTACTGCGAATAATACTCTAAAAACCCACTCTCGAACACACACTGGAGAAAGACCTTACAAGTGTGATGTTTGCAGTGTTGCTGCCTACTGGATACATTTGATTGGTCACATTATTTATTTAACTGTACACATTGGCTTTATATTGCATTCTTGGAATGGAAACATTTTTATTTTCCTGAGCATAACTAATCCATAAATACATCACACAAGTAGGTAAGTGATCACACATATCTAATTATCTTGTCTTTCTGCTATATTTAGCTGTCTGTCTCTATGTTTATTCTTATTTCTAAAGTTCTGTCATAGGGTCTCTTTTCTTTGGGTACCTTGATCTTCCACATTTCTTTTTCATGCATATCATCATATCCCTTTTAGCTCCCTTTGATGCATGAGCCACCATTGTAGTTGTCCCCATGCAGGAAACCTGCGCCAAACCATTTATGTGCTCTTATGGTGATGGTTTCTGTAGTGACTTGTTTAAGTGAATAGTTTGCCAGCCCTATGCACAGCCATGTGTTAGTTGTATCTTACAACATGCCTTTTCAAACATTTTTTCAGCCTCGTGTCACCCTCCCACGCACTACTTTGTGTTCCATGTCATTTGTTCAGCCTCGTGTCACTCTCCCACTCACTACTTTGTGTTCCATGTCATTTGTTCAGCCTCGTGTCACTCTACCACTCACTACTTTGTGTTCCATGTCATTTGTTCAGCTTCATGTCACTCTCCCACTCACTACTTTGTGTTCCATGTCATTTGTTCAGCCTCGTGTCACCCTCCCACTCACTACTTTGTGTTCCATGTCATTTGTTCAGCCTTGTGTCACTCTCCCACTCACTACTTTGTGTTCCATGTCATTTGTTCAGCCTCGTGTCACTCTCCCACTCACTACTTTGTGTTCCATGTTGGACATAGGGTCACAACTGCTGCTCATCTGCTTATTTCTGTTTTGAGCAATCATTTATTTCAACACTGCCCATGATAACCTTCCTTTATGCCATTTTTCTCCAATTTCTCTTTGGTGTTCCCACCTTTCTCTTCATCAGTGGATTCCAGTGAAGGTTAAATTTGATTATCTTAGTTGTGTGTTACCTGGTGGTGTGACCTATCCATCTCCATTTTTTCCTCTGTAAACTATAGCTGTATTGGCTGTTGTCTTGGTCTGTTCCACTGGTCTGTGTTTGCCATCACAGCCTGTCTTTTGATGTCAGGTTTCAGGCTACAAGATTCTTTCTTCTTCTTAGATCCTTAACCACCGACCGTCAAAGCAGTCAGTGGCCATCACGCCTAGTGGCGTCTTGTAGGGCAACAACAAATTGATTCCACTTTGCTCGGTCGGTGGCCATCCTTTGTACAGTGCCCCAACTCTGGTTCATTCTTTGCATCTCAGCTCACATTGAGCGTCGCTTTGCCGTTCTTTAACCCTTTAATTGCTGTGATGATTTCTTCTTTTCGTGGAATGTCTGTATTTACATCTAGATCGTTTTCAGCCTCAGGAAGGAACATTCAGTTGTGTCTCTGGTGGTTCCTTGTTCAGAGTTTCTCTGAAGTGCCTACCCATCTTGTTTCCTGTCCCTCTGCTGTCATGATGAGATTACCTTGCTTATCTCTTACTAATGTAATATTGTTGGCACCTCGTTTTCCGCTGATGAATTTAGTTATTTTGTATACTGTGCTTTATTCATTTCTCAGTGCTGCCTCCTCTGCCTGTCTTGCAAGATCGTCTAGGAAATTCCTTTTGTTGGCTCGGGTTTGGCGTTTAACTTCCTTGTCCAGCTGACTGTACTGTTCGCTATATAGTTGCTTTAACCTGGGGGACTTCGCTTCTGTTTTCTTTCTTTTCATTTCCTTTCTCATCTTTATGGTGTTTAGTGTTTCTGGTGTTATCCAGTCTTGCTTCTTCCTTTCCTGGAATCCCAAGAATGATTTGCTGCTTTCCTTATATATTGTTGTAATGGTGTTGAAAATCTGGTCTATATCATCAGTCAATGTCTTTTCCTGGCTTTTGGCAAATTGATATCGTTTCTTAATGTCGGCCGCAAAAGCTTTTCTGGTAAGGGGGTCCTTCAATTTGCTGATGTCAAACCTTTTCTGTGTAGTTACAGTTGGTTTCTTAGTTTCACTTTCAGTTTTGCTACTACTAAATGGTGATCACTTCCCACATCTGCACCTCTTCTTACCTTCACATCTTGTAATGCATATCTCCATCTACCGTTAACCATGATGTGGTCTATCTGGTTTCTGTCCCGACCATTTGGTGATTCCCATGTTAATTTGTGAATTTCTTTATGTGGGAAAAGTGTTCCTCCAATGACCAGGTTGTCAATGCTACAGAAACTTATTAGTTTATCCCCATTTTCGTTTGCTGTTCTGCTGCCGCATTTCCCCATTGTTCTTTCATTATATGTATTGTGTGTACCAACTTTCGCATTGAGGTCTCCCATTACTATAACGAGATCATATCTAGGTGTGTCTTCCATTTCTTTCTGCAGTTGTTGATAGAATTCATCCTTGACCTCCTCATCGCTATCATTCGTTGGTGCATAGCATTGTATTATTGTAGTGTTGGTGAATCTCCCTCTCAATCTTAATCTTATCAGTCTGTTGTTGATGGGTTTCCATTCCAGTAATGTCCTTTCTATCCCTTTCTGTAGAATAATGGCTACGCCTTCATTGTGCTGTCCATCCTCTCTTCCAGAGTAAAGTACTGTTTCTCCTGTTGCTGTTTTAACTTTTCCTGCCCCTGTCCATCTGCTCTCACTTATCCCTAGGATGTGTAACCTATAGTTTCTCATTTCTGCCGTGACCTGTCTTAGTTTACCTGTCTCGTTCATTGTCCTGACATTCCAAAATCCTATTCTTGTATCCTGTTTTGCGGTCAGGACATCCGTTTTCATGTCAGTGGCTTCCTTTCGGCTTTCACCACTGACAGTCATATGAGCCACAGACTCCGAATGTCCATCCCGCAGCAAAGTTTGTTCATTTATTGTTTCCATAACTTCATTGTTTTTTTTTACATAGACAGGGGTGTCAGCCCTTTGCTAAAACCCCCAACCTGGAGGCCCAGGGTACCAGCTTTTGTCTGACCCCTACAAGATTCTTTATTACATACATATTTTTCTTCAGTTGTTATATCTTTTTACCTAGTCTAATTCTATTATCCTATTTCATTTACATTCATTTATCCTGATCTATAATCTGATAGTCATATTTTATTTCTCATTACAACATAAACATTTTGTTTCTCATTAGAACATAAACATTTTGTTTGTCATTAGAACATCAATATTTTATTTCTCATTAGAACATCAATATTTTGTTTCTCATTAGAACATCAATATTTTGTTTCTCATTAGAACATCAATATTTTGTTTCTCATTAGAACATCAATATTTTGTTTCTCGTTAGAACATAAACATTTTGTTTCTCATTAGAACATCAATATTTTGTTTCTCATGAACATCAATATTTGGTATGTCTTATTGTTGAAATTACGTTGAAGTTGATTCCCACAGATAAATTTGCCGCACAATGGTTTTTATATGCTATGTTGATGATATTAAGTGTTTCTGTGTGAATTCATGCCATCTGAGGGTTTGTTATTGTGAAACTGTGAATGTGAACTGAAGGCTAACATGAGGTTGTGCATGTGGACAGTAACCTCATCATGTTAAACAAATAGCTGCAAACACCACCACTGTAAGTACACAAGAAGTGCTTTGTCACAGGCCTTTTGTAAGAGGATCGGTTGTTGTGGTGGTGGTTCCATGTGCCATATGGAGTAAAATAGGAGATGAAAAGATATGGGTGCATGGGGTGCCTGTCCTCAAATATAGTAAAATACAATGGGCTTTGTATGTAACAGATACAGTTCTATTAGGCATAAGTACAGCCTCATTACAAACATTTGGTTTAGTGTATGATGTTAGTCGGCATAACAGCCTTATTACAAACATTTGGTTATGTATTTGATTCAGTGTGCGATGTTCGTCAGTGTCAAGTTTGTTGTTATTAAATGATGTCGTAATTAAATGCACTAACAACATTTTCTATTTTTTTGCATAGACCTTGCACTTTTCTTTGATTAAGATCAAATACTGCTAATGTGAACATCTTGATGTCATTATGTGAACATCTTGATGTCAATATTACTGATACTTATAGCAGGGCATGGCATTTCCAGTCTTTAGGCACTGGACAGATTGACAAATTTGGTTGCCTCTTTAGTAAACAGTGGAATCCTTAGCTTAACTTTTCATCACCAGTTTCAAATTTCTGTGGCTACCTGGCAGATGTAAATTTCATGCCCTGCTTATAGCATCCCAGATGTTTGTGAGGATGAAGTATACATGATGAGAGGAAGGAATGTCAGAATATTAGGTGGGGTTGCATTGCCAGTTCATGATTCATTAACAGTAGTATTTTTTCCCTCAGTTCATATTCACTCATAATTGTTGTTTGTGTTTTTGTTGTTTAACTAGAGCTGCTGAGCTTGTTGCTGTTGTGTAGCTAATGCCACGTTAAAGATTCCTTGTATCTACATTGTAGATCTAGGCTTTTTATCTGGCTTTTCTGCCATTCCGAATCTTGTTGATTTGGAGTCATGAGTTGCAGTTTTTTTTCCATGGTATTCCATTCCAGCTTAGCATGCATTTAAAGAATCATCATGTCTGATTTCATGCTAGAAAGGCGGCATACTGTGCATTCCCCACCATCCATGAGGGTTCTCCACATATGCAGGGCAAAAATTCTGTGCTCTGGTTCTGGGCTGTCCCAGGTTTTGGTTTTAAAGACTATCTTCATTGCACATGGACAACTCCATCAGTGCTCCAATCTCTCCTTCCTTAGATCACACAAGGAGGATCTCAGCACAGTGCATGAATTCCGTAGCACTGGCGAGAATCCCAATGTGTGTAAATAGGAATCACACATTCTATAAATATGTTTGCAGTAAGTAGGTTTCTAATTTTTAAATTTTGCCAGGGCAGCGGCCGCGTGACCTACTCTTTAGGATTTCCAACTGCCGTGGGATTTTTTTTAACGTACGCAACCCACACACAGGACCTCCTATTTTTTCGCTTTTATCCGAGAAGGTTAGGCATCCAATCTCACTACCCAGGAGATCAAGGGGGAGTATGACATCATTAGGACCACTGGTTCTGAAAAAAAGTTTCCTTAAATAATATTCCTTCAACTGGGAATCAAACCCGGTACTTCTAGAATTTGAGGTGGACGCCATACGTCTTAGCCAATCCGACCCCAAAAGGAATTGTCACATCCTTCAAAGAGCTAATACCCAGCTTCCCAGCCTGTCAGAAATACACCCAGCATCACCCAGTTTATGACTGTTAAAAATAGAGTGGTTGATAAGGGCATCCTTGTCGTACCCCTGTCTTCACCTCAAAGGTTAGGTTGCTCTGCCCAACGCTACACGTAAAGTTGGCATAGAGGATTTTTATGATTGACACTATGCAGCTTGGAATTCCATAATCCCTCAGTATTTTCTGTGATGAAGTGAATCTGTATCACAACGCGCTCAAATTTCCCCGCTTCAAAACCTAGTTAACATATTTTTACAATCTATAACTAACCACAATATTTGAAATTTGTCTTTGGCAAAGTCAAATCTACCGCCAACAATTTAACTAGAGAATTTGAATTTTTCTACTACCACACGTTAAAAGTTACCACCCACCCAGCCACCCATACACTACCCTTCCCAATATTTATCGAAGGACGTAGTTAAAAATTTAACAACCAATAAAATCGTTTCCGTTACTTGTAGCAGTGAGAAAATTTTGGTTAAAGTGGAAATCAGGCCTAATTTGACTTTTTGAATAAACTTAAATAAATTATTTCTCAATAACTAAAGGGAATTAAAATGAAAGGGATATCTTGAATTATAGCAATAATATTGCTTAATACAGTAATATAAAGATTTCCCCTAATAATATTATCTTGACATAGTAAAATTTAATTTAGTAATATTTTCAGTTCAGAGTACGGGCACATTTAATTACTTAAAAATTACCCAGATGAAAATGCTAAGGAAACATGGAAGGAAACTTATATGGGACGATAGAGGGCAATTGGCCGTTTAATTATCACTTTTGATAATTAAAATTGGTCCATAAATAACTAAGATATATAATAAACAAATTTAGTCAGATTAACAAACACACTTAAAATCGCTCATTTTGACAGTCCCCCAAAAATACGAGGGGCATTCAGAAAGTAATGCACCACATCGTTTTTCTCAGCTAATAATGAAGATAGAAGCATGAAAGTTTGCACACTTAAAATATGGCATGTGCCAATTGTGTGCACCAAATTTCACCGCATCCGGCCAAATAATACGGCTGCCCTAAACCGTTGAAATGGAGCGTGTTAGCAACTTGCGTTATAAGCAGCGAATTGTGATAGAATTTCTCGATGCAGAGAAGGAAACTGTTGTGAATATTCACAAGCGTCTATTTGATGTGTATGGAAGTTTTGCAGTCGACAGGAGTACAGTCAGTTGCTGGGTTCAGAGAATCAAAGAATCAGGAAGTGGAGATACGGAGCTGCTTGATCGGCCGCGTGTGGACGTCCTGCCACAGCCAGCAACGCAGAAATGTTGAAATGCGCTGAGGGCATTATTCTTACTGATAGGCGAATCACTACTGAACAATTGGCCTTACAGCTGTCAGTCAGCATTGGTAGTGCAAATGCAGTTATAAAAACTCTCGGATTTTCTAAGGTTTGCGCAAGATGGGTTCCTCGAAGTCTCACAAATGACCACCGATTGCAAAGGAAAGCAATTTCTTCTGAACTGTTGGAGCGTTTCAATGCTGATGGAGAGAACTTTTTGGCTAAGATCGTTACAGGTGACGAAACCTGGGCACATCATTTTGAACCTGAGACAAAAAGACAGTCAATGGAGTGGCATCATCCGCAATCACCATGAAGAAAGAAATTCAAGACAATTCCTTCAGCTGGAAAGGTCATGATCACTGTCTTTTGGGACATTGAAGGTGTGATTCTTGTGGACGTTAGGCCAAGAGGAGAGACAATCAATTCGCAAGCTTACATTAAGACATTGAAAAAAAAATCAATGAACGTTTTCGCAGAGTTCGGCCACACAAGAATCCAGCAGACCTGCTTCTCCTTCACAACAATGCGCGACCTCACACAAGTCTGGCAACACTAAAAGCAATCACCAAATTGGGTTGGACTGTACTACCCCATACACCATATAGTCTCGATTTGGCACCCTCTGGTTTTCATCTATTTGGTCCACTTAAAGATGCACTCCGTGGGACAAGGTTTGAAGATGATGAAGGAGTGATTCATGCAGCGAAGAAATGGCTACATGATCAAGACAAAATCTTGTACGGGCTAGGAATACATGCACTTGTTTCGCGCTGGCATAAAGCCGTACAAGTTGATGGGGATTATGTTGAATAATACCAATGTTCACATGACATATTCATGTATATTGTGTAAAAATTTCATGCTTTTTGAATAAACAGCTCCTGAGAAAAACGATGTGGTGCATTACTTTCTGAATGCCCCTCGTAGCTAACTTTTTTGGACTCGTCTTCTGATTGATTAGGTGTAGTTGATAAAATTTAACACCTCTTTGCAAAATCAGGCCATTAGATTTGAAAAACCGTGCCACGCTGACATCAGCGGGAAGACTTAGTGACCAAGTTTTTGCCGTCTGGACTAGAACGCAGTATTTACAAACCCTTTTACTGCTAGTCACGCTTGTGTATGTGATTATTCCTTACTTGGGGTAAGACAGATAATTTTATTTGTATATATTATTAACATGTAACAGGCTTTTGTGTGAGCCATAATTTGATTTCGATACTGCCTAGTGGGAGAGAGTCTGGGTCACGACAACCTAAGTAGGAATTTACCAAAAGCAGATTTGTTTGGAAAGTGAAATAAAATGTGTAAAAATGTTTGGCAATTGGCCTTACAATTTTGCAACTGTAAGTGAGTGTTAATAAATTGATATTGGCTTTTGCAGTGCCACAATATTTAAATATTATATAAAATCATGTAGAGAATGTTAGAACGAAGTTGTCAACAGGTTACAGTGCTAGATTAAGCACACCAAGTCTATTGTATGGAAGACTAACCCGACTGATGGACAGTGGATTTGTATTATCACTGAAGAAGAATGATTACACAGAACTGAATGTAGACGATGGAAATTAAAGTCTGGTGCAAAGGGTCAGCACACAGGACACCCAGGTGAGTTGTAACAGTGTTTATGTGTGGAATTAGTGTAAATAAGATTTATATGGGAGGAAACTTTCCTTCTCATTCCAGGGTTGTACCACGAAGTATCTAGTTGGTGCAGTAAGCCTGGAGAGAACAACACGTGGGAGTGACTGCTCATCATACCAGTTGTAGCTAGGCTCCTAGTCCTCATCCAGGAAGTACAACACTTTGGTGAACTTGAATATTCTTTGAGTCAACAGCATCAGACATGCTTGCAAGTTAAGTCCTTCAAAAAAGGCACTGATATGTCATCATACTAAAATTCCACAAAAATAAAATAATCACCTGGGTGTGATGAAAAGAACAGACTTTCCAATCATAGACCAGTGATAATACCCAACATAGAAACCAGAACAGAGGGTTTAGTTATTCCAGTGACTTTTGTTTACATACATGGACAGAGTTCCACCATATTTATTTCCATCTTGTAAATAAAAATTCTCTTGAGTTTTGACAATTCCTGTCCCTAAAGATTGAGGTTAAGGAAGATTAAATTGTACATACATATATAAACTTTACCAACAGTCTTATTTAATTATTTTTTCATTGAGTTAAAGTTCTGTTTGGAAATTAATGATATTGCATACATTACCCTAGACACTTAAGCCACATAACACCACAGAAATTACTTTACACTGGGTGAGATCAGAAGAGGTAGCGGATAGGGATCCTGAGAAATACATCATCATCATTTCTTACTCAGGTACTTACATAGCTTGACCTCACCTTGTTAACATTAACTTTTAGTAACATCAAAACCTCTTATCACATTTTCCATAAACTGTCCCTATGTATACTGTCAAAAGCCTTTTCAAAATCAATGAAATTAATGTACAGCTGTCTTTTTTATTCTGAGCACTGCTCTAAAATGTTCCTGAGGGTAAATATATGATCTACACATCTGTTCTTTCTAAATCCTGCTTGTTCTTTCCTCAGTTTGTGGTCTACTGCTTTTGAAATTCTCTGTATAATTATCCTGCCTAGTATTTTGCTGGGAACTGAGAGAAGAGTGATTCCTCTCCAATTATTGCAGTCTGCAGGATCTCCCTTCTTGGGCAATTTGACAATTATTCCTTTGTTCCACTCCGTTGGTGTTGTCTCTGTTTTCCAGACTTGTGCAAATAGTGGTTCTAATAGTTCTGCTGCTAGCTCAGGGTCAGTCTTAAATAGCTCTGCATTTAAGTTATCATGGCCAGGAGCTTTTCCATTCTTTAACCCTTTGATTGCTGTGATGATTTCTTCTTTCGTGGAATGTCTGTATTAACATCTAGATCGTTTTCAGCCTCAGGAACATTCAGTTGTGTCTCTGGTGGTTCCTTGTTCAGAGTTTCTCTGAAATGCTCTGCCCATCTTGTTTCCTGTCTCTCTGCTGTCGTGATGAGATTTCCTTGCTTATCTCTTACTAATGTAATATTATTTGCACCTCGTTTTCCACTGATGATTTTAGTTATTTTGTATACTGTGCTTTGTTCATTTCTCAGTGCTGCATGTTCTGCCTGTCTTGTAAGATCGTCTAGGAAATTCCTTTTGTTGGCTCGTGTTTGGCGATTAACTTCCTTGTCCAGCTGACTGTACTGTTCACTATATAGTTGCTTTAACCTGGGGCACTTCGCTTCTGTTTTCTTTCTTTTCATTTCCTTTCTCATCGTTATGGTGTTTCATGTTTCTGGTGTTATCCAGTCTTGCTTCTTCCTTTCCGGGAATGACAAGCATGATTTACTGCTTTCCTTATATATTGTTGAAATGGTGTTGAATTTCTGGTCTATATCATCAGTCAATGTCTTTTCCTGACTTTTGGCAAATTGATATCGCTTCTTGTAAGGTGGTTCTTCAATTTGCTGATGTCAAACCTTTTCTGTGTAGTTACAGTTGGTCCAGCCCTTCTTAGTTTCACTTTCAGTTTTGCTACTACTAAATGGTGATAACTTCCCACATCTGCACCTCTTCTTACCTTCACATCTTGTACTGCATATCTCCATCTACCATTAATCATGATGTGGTCTATCTGGTTTCTGTCCCGACCATTTGGTGATTTCCATGTTAATTTGTGAATTTCTTTGTGTGGGAAACGTGTTCCTCCAATGACCAGGTTGTCAATGCTACAGAAACTTATTAATTTATCCCCATTTTTGTTTGCTGTTCCACTGCCGCATTTCCCCATTACTCTTTCATTGTATGTATTGTGTGTTCCAACTTTCGCATTGAGGTCTCCCATTACTACGATAAGATCATATCTAGGTGTGTCTTCCATTTCTTTCTGCAGTTGTTGATAGAATTCATCCTTAACCTCCTTATCACTGTCATTAGTTGGTGCGTAGCATTGTAATATTGTAGTGTTGGTGAATCTCCCTCTCAATCTTATTCTTATCAGTCTGTTGTTGATGGGTTTCCATTCCAGTAATGTCCTTTCTGTAGAATAATGGCTACGCCTTCATTGTGCTGTCCATCCTCTCTTCCAGAGTAAAGTACTGTTTCTCCTGTTGCTGTTTTAACTTTTCCTGCCCCTGTCTATCTGCTCTCACTTATCCCTAGAATCTGTAATCTATAGTTTCTCATTTCTGATGTGACCTGTTTTAGTTTACCCATCTCGTTCATTGTCCTGACATTCCAAAATCCTATTCTTGTTTTGCGTTTAGCGGTCAGGACGTCCGTTTTTGTGTCAGTGGCTTCCTTTCGGCTTTCACCACTGACAGTCATACGAGCCTCAGACTCCGGATGTCCATCCTGCAGCAAAGTTTGTTCATTTGTTGTCGTTTCCGTAACTTCATTTCTTTTTACATAGACAGGGGTGTCAGCCCTATGCTAAAACCCCCAACCTGGAGGACCAGGGTATTATTGCATTTATATGTGTGTTTACTGTGCCATTATAGTTTCATCATTTGGATATAATGGATGTCTGCTAGATTAGATTATTAGTGTGGTTTTTTTCAAGCTTTGATCTACTTTGTTGCTAATTTTTTAACATGGCTGTATGAAAATACAGCTTCATTGTGTAGCCTCAGTTAGCTTTGTTTTGTCAAGGATAGCCTCTGTTGTTTATCTTGTCAGTATGATTTTGTGACACCTTGTCTTTGTTTAGTATTCCATTGTCTTTCTTTTTTAAAATCTGTTATTTGTGATGGTGTGGTGCCTTACAGATCTTTTGTTCCCCCTTGGTGTTATGTAGCTGATAAAGTTATTTCTTCTTTTTTCCTGCTCTTTTCTAAATTTATTTTACGTTCTATGATAAGTTGTGACGTTCTATGATAAGTTGTGATGTTCTATGATAAGTTGTGATGGACAAAACCAGACAATACCCAGTGAAATCCAGTGTGAGGGGAAGATGCTGCATTGGATAGTACACACATTGAAAAACAAAAACCAGTTGATAGCATTACAAGATGTACCTGTTAATGAACCCTCAAGGCAAGAGAAATAGAGAGAGATCCAACAAATGCATGGATAAGAAAACTTTAGCTAGACATGACTGGGATAAAGAAGACACTGAAAAACCTTGAATAGATGGCACAAGACAGGCATACATGTAGTGTATTTGTTGAAGGCTGATTCTCCATAGGGAGCCTACATGGTGATTATGATGATGATTATTTCTAGTCAATTAATCATTCATCAGACCACAAGGTCTTTTATATTTTGACATGCACCGTAATATGAGGCATACCGTACGACAAGGGTGGCCCCGCCATTTTCGTAAAAAGAGATAGCCCTTTAAAGTTTGACACAAAATAAAATGCCATATATTTACTACATTTTTGAGCTGTCTCAATAAATGAGTTGTATGTTAAAGATTTTTCTTTAAAGAATACTGTGATGTAGACGGGAAATGTATATCAGTAGTGTGTGTGTGACGAATCAGAAACATGTGTACATAGCACACGCAATTTAAGAATACTGTGCTTGCATCATGAACGATGCACTGTAAATATGTCGAAAATTTATCAATATGTTGAACGAGCCAGCTTCACAGTAATAAGGCACTATAATAGAGGAGAAATTTAGCTATTAGGATATGAAAAAGAAAAACCAGAATTTCCGGACTGATGGCGGGTTCGCCTTGTCGTACGGAACACCTCATATAACCGATAGACTTTGTGTCTAGGTTGAACAGGATGTGCCTCGCCAATACAAAACAGAACTCATATTTTTAAACAAAAATTGTTTCTTGTTGTTTGATAGTATTCAAAATGTTGTTCAAGCTCTTATCTATTGTTTGCTGATTCTTCAGTGTGGCTACGTCCATTTGGTAACCTATTTTTACTCCATTTATTTTCAGTTTATGTCTGAATGTTAGCTTGTACACAAGATTTTCAATAAACCTGTTACATACAAGTTTGATTGCATCTTTTTATTGTGTATGCAGAGTTTATAGAATGTAGAATCATACATTTATCTTGGCATATGTCAAATCAGTCCTATTGTATGGCTCTGAAACATGGAGAACAATCAATCAACAATGAAGGAGCTATCGACTTTACTAAATGTGGGTGCCTGCATAGTTTAGACTAGAGGGGATGAAATGGTGCACAAAAAAGCTGTCAGTGGCAACAGGACAATTATCAAGTAACTTCAGAGCAGAGACCTTGAAAACTGCAGCAGACGTTATAATGACAGAGGAACAAGTTGCTTTGTTCACCAATGCAGTCAGTAATTTCTACGCTGACAAGTCAACATAATGCAGACCTGATGACAATGATTCAAGAGAGTTGTGATTCAATGGATCCCATCTCATTGTACCATTCCTGGCAATGAAGAGGCTGACAGATTGGCAAAGGAAGATGGAAAGCTAATTAAGCCTCATGGAAGCATAACTTTCAAGGAGGCAGTGAGTGTTATCAAAATCATATGCAGAAACAAATGGGATGCATAGGAAACAAGTCACACACAAAATGATCTCATATTCACAGAATATGTTGGTAATCTTTCAGGAAGCTTACATCAAAATTTTTCATTATGTTGTGTGAAAAATGAGGAAGCCACATCAGACATTCACATATTGTTGTAGTTACAAAACAGGAAGCTTACATCAGGCATTCACCATTATACAATAATTAGGAGAGGTGAGGAAGCTTACATCAGGCATTTACAGTATATTGTAGAGGTGAGGAAGCGTACATCAGGCATTCACATTATTTTTAGAGGTGAGGAAGCTTACATCAGGCATTCACATTATGTTGTAGAGGTGAGGAAGCTTACATCAGGCATTCACATTATGTTGTAGAGGTGAGGAAGCTTACATCAGGCATTCACATTATGTTGTAGAGGTGAGGAAGCTTACATCAGGCATTCACATTATGTTGTAGAGGTGAGGAAGCTTACATCAGGCATTCACATTATGTTGTAGAGGTGAGGGCTTACATCAGGCATTCACATTATGTTGTAGAGGTGAGGAAGTTTACATCAGGCATTCACAATATGTTGTAGAGGTGAGGAAGCTTACATCAGGCATTCACATCATGTTGTAGAGATAAGGAAGCTTACATCAGGCATTCACATTGTCTTGTAGTGATGAGGAAGCTTACATCAGACATTCACATTATGTATTGGAAGTGAGGAAGCTTACATCAGGCATTCACATTATGTTGTAGAGGTGAGGAAGCTTACATCAGGCATTCACATTATGTTGTAGAGTTGAGGAAGCTTACATCAGGCATTCACATCAGGGTGAGGATTACACATTATGTTGTGGTAGTGAGGAAGCTTACATCAGGCATTCACATTATGTTGTAGAGGTGAGGAAGCTTACATCATGCATTCACATTATGTTGTTGAGGTGAGGAAGCTTACATCAGGCATTCACATTGTCTTGTAGAGGTGAAGAAGCTTACATCAGGTATTAACATTATGTTGTAGAGGTGAGGAAGCTTACATCAGGCATTCACATTATGTTGTAGAGGTGAGGAAGCTTACATCAGGCATTCACATTATGTTGTAGTGGTGAGGAAGCTTACATCAGGCATTCACATTATGTTGTAGAGGTGAGGAAGCTTACATCAGGCATTCACATTATGTTGTAGAGGTGAGGAAGCTTACATCATGCATTCACATTATGTTGTAGAGGTGAGGAAGCTTACATCATGCATTCACATTGTCTTGTAGCGGTGAGGAAGCTTACATCAGACATTTACATTATGTTGTACTGGTGAGGAAGCTTACATTAGGCATTCACATTATGTTGTAGAGGTGAGGAAGCTTACATCAGGCATTCACATTATGTTGTAGAGGTGAGGAAGCTTACATCAGGCATTCACATTGTCTTGTAGAAGTGAGGAAGCTTACATCAGACATTCACATTATGTTGTTGAGGTGAGGAAGCTTACATCATGCATTCACATTATGTTGTAGAGGTGAGGAAGCTTAGATCAAGCATTCACATTGTCTTGTAGAGGTGAAGAAGCTTACATCAGGCATTCACATTATGTTGTAGAGGTGAGGAAGCTTACATCAGGCATTCACATTATGTTGTAGAGGTGAGGAAACTTACATCAGGCATTCACATTATGTTGTAGAGGTGAGGAAGCTTACATCAGGCATTCACATTGTCTTGTAGACATGAGGAAGCTTACATCAGACATTCACATTATGTTGTAGAGGTGAGGAAGCTTACATCAGGCATTCACATTATGTTGTTGAGGTGAGGAAGCTTACATCAGGCATTCACATTGTCTTGTAGAGGTGAAGAAGCTTACATCAGGTATTAACATTATGTTGTAGAGGTGAGGAAGCTTAAATCAGACATTAACATTATGTTGTAGAGGTGAGGAAGCTTACATCAGGCATTCATTATGTTGTAGAGAAGAGGAAGCATTACATCAGGCATTCACATTATGTTGTAGAGGTGAGGAAGCTTACATCAGGCATTCACATTATGTTGTAGAGGTGAGGAAGCTTCCAACATGCATTCACATTATGTTGTAGAGGTGAGGAAGCTTACATCAGGCATTCACATTGTCTTGTAGAGGTGAGGAAGCTTACATCAGGCATTCACATTATGTTGTAGAGGTGAGGAAGCTTACATCAGGCATTCACATTATGTTGTAGAGGTGAGGAAACTTACATCAGGCATTCACATTATGTTGTAGAGGTGAGGAAGCTTACATCAGGCATTCACATTGTCTTGTAGAAGTGAGGAAGCTTACATCAGACATTCACATTATGTTGTAGAGGTGAGGAAGCTTACATCAGACATTCACATTATGTTGTAGAGGTGAGGAAGCTTACATCAGGCATTCATATTGTCTTGTAGAGGTGAAGAAGCTTACATCAGGCATTCACATTATGTTGTAGATGTGAGTAAGCTTACACCATTCATTCACATTATGTTGTAGAGGTGAGGAAACTTACATCAGGCATTCACATTATGTTGTAGAGGTGAGGAAGCTTACATCAGGCATTCACATTGTCTTGTAGACGTGAGGAAGCTTACATCAGACATTCACATTATGTTGTAGAGGTGAGGAAGCTTAAATCAGACATTCACATTATGTTGTAGAGGTGAGGAAGTTTACATCAGGCATTCACATTATGTTGTAGAGGTGAGGAAGCTTACATCAGGCATTCACAATTTGTTGTAGCAGTGAGGAAGCTTACATCAGGCATTCATATTGTCTTGTAGCGGTGAGGAAGCTTACATCAGACATTCACATTATGTAATAGCAGTGAGGAAGCTTACATCAGGCATTCACATTATGTTGTTGTGGTGAGGAAGCTTACATCAGACATTCACATTATCTTGTAGCAGTGAGAAATCTTACATCAGGCATTCACATTATGTTGTAGTTGTGAGGAAGCTTACATCAGGCATTTTCATTATGTTGTAGCGGTAAGCAAGCTTACATCAGACATTCACATTATCTTGTAGCAGTGAGGAAGCTTACATCAGGCATTCACATTATCTTGTAGTGGTGAGGAAGCTTACATCAGACATTCACATTATCTTGTAGTGGTGAGGAAGCTTACATCAGGCATTCACATTATGTTGTAGCGGTGAGGAAGCTTACATCAGGCATTTACATTATCTTGTAAATGTGATGAAGCTTATGTCAGGCATTCACATTGTCTTGTGGTGGTGAGGAAGCTTACGTCATGCATTCACATTGTCTTGTAGCGGTGAGGAAGCTTACATCAGACATTTACATTATGTTGTAGTGGTGAGGAAGCTTACATCAGGCATTCACATTATGTTGTAGCGGTAATGAAGCATACATCAGACATTCACATTATGTTGTAGCGGTGAGGAAGCTTACATCAGGCATTCACATTATCTTGTAGCGGTGAGGAAGCTTACATCAGACATTCACATTATGTTGTAGTGGTGAGGAAGCTTACATCAGGCATTCACATTATGTTTTAGTGGTGAGAAAGCTTACATCAGGTATTCACATTATCTTGTAGAGGTGAGGAAGCTTACATCAGATATTCACATTATGTTGTAGTGGTGAGGAAGCTTAGGTAGATCCTCAGGGACGAGGCAAGAGAAGATGGTTTGGACAGCGAAGAAGTGAAAGCTTTTGTCAGGGATGAACTTGACAGATATGATGCGGAGAGGAAAGCAGAAGAAGCTAGGAGGAAAGAAGCGGAAGACCGGCTATTACAGCAGAAAAAGATTGAGGAAGAAATGGTAATCGCAGGATGCAGCATGAGGAAAGAGAGAAGGAAAGACAGCATGAGGAAAGAGAGAAGGAGAGACATCACGAGTTGGCGCTTGCTTTCCCAGGCTTGAAATGTTCTGCGTATGATGTTTACGCCAAACTGGAAAGCAGCCAACAAGACAATTACGACATCTTGAAGAAAGCGTTACTGGAGCGTTTTGAAATGAACGCGCGCAAATTTTTGCAACTGTTTTGCAACAGTAGGAAGGAGAATTCTGAAACTTTTCAGCAGTTCTCCTCTCGTCTAAAGGGATACGTGACAAAAGTGCCTTGAGCTCTCGTAGCTCCCCTCTACCTATGAAGGTCTGGAGGAATTTGTTATAACAGAACAAATAAAGAACACTTTGTCTGCGGACAACCGAAGATTTTTAGCTGAGCAGGGTGCAGAAAAGCTTGAAGACATCTTGGAAAAGTCTGATCGTTATCAAAATGCGCTGCCGAACTGCCGGCCACAAAACGTAAACCGACAGAAGAGCATTTTTGAAAGAATAATCTAGACTAATCTTCTCATGCTTCTAATCAGAATAACTACAGAGAAACTGGACCCCAAACCCCCCCTCCTGAAAAATCCAAGTTCTACAAAAACAAGTACCCCAACCACAGTAAACAGTCTGATCAACCCGACCGCCCTTCATGGCACTGCAGCCAGAGAGGACAAGGTGACAAAGGGAAAACCCCTGCGCACGGGACTAATGATCAGAGCGAGCACACTAAGCCTAAACGCATAGGATGCTTGCTAACAGTCTCGCAAGGCGGAATTATTGACAGTGATTCACAACCTGAGAGAGAGAGACCTTCAACGCGAGGTACTGTTATTTTGAACGGTTCTCAAACTTTTTGTTTATTTGACGCGGGGCTTTCTTTTGATTGCATTGTTGCCAGGCACCTGGTTAAACCCGGTCAAGAGACAGGAGAGACCGTCGAACTTTGTGGAGTCTCTAAAAGTGATGCACTTACAGCGCTTCCCATCGCACTGATGGAGATCGACTCTGAGTTTGTCAGAGGCGTGATCAAAGCGGCTGTTATGGATGACCCCATCTACCCAGTCATACTTGGCGGTAGATACGTGTCTATTGGGAAACCGGAAGAGCCGATTGTGGCAGCAGCAACTACAAGAGGGCAAACCAAGAAGGAACGGGAGCCTGCGCCTTATTTGTTACCCATGGAACTTAAAGAAGTGCAAAAAAGGACCCTACTTTGGCACCCTGCTTTAGGAAACTGCCCATGGCTAAGGAACCCAGACAGCACGGGGACATTTTTTCTAAGGATGGCGTACTTTATCGCAGAACGGGCACGCCTGACCAAGGTTACAACCAGCTCCTAGTACCGAAACAGTACAGAAGCCAAATCCCAGAAATGGGGCACTCTCTTCCCTTCACAGGACATATGGGACAGAACGCCACAAACCAATGGATAACTACTCTTTATTGGTGGCCAGGAGTAAATACTGATATTATCAGATATGTCAAATCCTGTGCCCAGTGCCAACGTGTACCACCCAAGCAACGGACACCCCCAATCCACATGGGTGAAATGCCAATAATGGGAACACCATTTGAACGGGTAGTGATCGACATTTTAGGACCCTTCCAAAGGACTAAAAGAAGGAACAGGTTCGTCCTGACCCTAGTCGACACATGCACTTTATGGGCAGAAGCTATCCCACTAACATGCGCAGATGCCAAGCATGTCGCAGAAGCCCTAGTGCAAATTTTCCCTCGGTTGGGATTCCTTCAGCAAGTGTTGACGGATAACGGATCTCCATACCGGAACCTGTTGATGGACGAGATCGTGAAGATCTTGAGGAACCAACACATCTACATAAAGCTTTATACTCCGGCCGGAAATGAGCTCGTGGAACGCGTTAATGCAAACCTCAACATTATGCTAAGTAAACTGGCACAAGTGAAACCTGAAGATTGGGATCTTTGTATTCCTGCAGCTTTATTTAGTTACAGAGAATCTCCTCATACTTCCACAGGATTTCCGCCAGCAACGCTTTTATTCGGCAGACCTATTAAGGGGCCGCTTGAAGCCTTACTTTGGTCGCTGACAGACCAGAAGGCGGATGAGACAGTTGTCTCAGCAAGTAAATATGTGTCGGTTTTAAAGGAAAGGTTGAAACTAGGATGGGACCTAGCAACGACCAACTTTAAGCGAGCACGCACAAAGCACGCTAACCGATACAGGAAACTCGCGAAAGAGAGAGAATTGGAAGCAGGAGAGAAAGTTTTGGTGTTACTCCCTACCGGGAACAACAAACTGAGGATCGGATGGCAAGGGCCGTTTACCGTCCTGAAAAAGATTTCTAAGGCTAACTACCAGATCTCTATTGAAGGAAAGGAGAAGGTTTTCCATTTAAATCTGTTAAAGAGATACTTGGAAAGACCAGTGCCGACCTCCGAACATCTCCTGACGATCGCCAAAATTGACGAAGATGACGATAGTGGCAAGGAAATTCCACTGCGCACACACGAAATCTTTCAAAAATGTCAAAAGCGGCGACGCTCTTTCAAGCGCGCACGGAAGACATTCCAGAGAAAGGAAACTTTGGGAGTAGACTTGAGTAGGAATTGGAGAGAGACGGAGGGGGGAGATGAGAGGGAAGAAAACAGACACCCTGAAGCTACGGATATAGGAAATTTAATTCCATAACGTAGACACGGAGTGCTTCCATATCTTAAAGGGGGGACGTTCTGTCGCATAGAGATTTATGATCAATAAATTTTCTATATTCTTTTCTTTTCTACCCGTGTGCTCTACTTTATTATCGCTCTTTTATCCTTTTCTTGGTTTTTCGCATTCGTTCGTTTGCGAAAAAAATTTACTTTCCCATTCTGAGTTTACCGTTTCTTTTTCTCATACTAGAAACGCACTTTATTACGTAAGATGTCAGGCTCTGGAGGTGGACGAAATACTGTGAATATTCGTCTAGTCAGACATAGATGGCAGACATATCGTCTAGCATTTCCATCTGACACGAGTTTTCTTCGGCTAAGTTTCTCGGCGAGGTGTGGAAACTGTCATCCGCATCGCTCAGAAATGAGACAGGTCGTCGTAGAAGGTGTGAAGACGCACGTTTGGCAGTTATGGGCAACGTCTAAGTTAATGGGAAGTGTTAAAAGAGAGAGAGAGAGAGAGAGAGAGAGAAAGAGGAGAGGGGAGACAGGGGTTTGGAAATAGCGCGCATCCTCTGTCTGTTTCATATATCTACCCCGGAGTGGAAACTGGATTTCATTCAATCTCCAAGTTGCAGTAGACGTGATCGCTTCGTTCTAGATACTTATATTTATAAGTGAAACTCTTAGTTTCGTTGTGATACTCGTAGTTCTGGTTGGAGGTAATATAATATATCTAGTATTTTGTGAGTGATTTAAGTGTTAAATCGCCTATTATATTTCACTAGTTTCTTTTGTGCAGAAGAAATTAATTTATAAGTCTGTTATATTCTCTAGTGACGTGTTTCAGTGGAAAGCAGAATAAATTATAATTTCTAGCTTAAACTCATGCAGCTATAAATAAATTTAATTTAACTGACAAATACTCAGTCGAGAATATTTTAAAACTAACTTATAACTGCACTGATTCATCATTGAGTATTGACGAAATACGTATGTATTTCTAATTCATGATGATTGATTTTATGAATTATACCTTATTTCACGGGAGTTTAAACGATAAGTCAAGCTCTCCGCTTGCAGTTTATAATGTAAGTTATAACCGAGTACATAATATGTATAAGTATTTTATATGTTGTTTTTTTTCTTTATTCAGTGAAAACTGAGGTAGCCCAACTCTACCAGCGTTTTTGTACGGAGAAATATCTGTGAAGAACTAAAACATTTTTTTCTTAAAGACCTGGGTGTATAAAGTAAAACTTGTCTATATTGCATTGGCATCCAGAACGACAGAGTACCCAGTACATAAACTGTTTTTTTTAAAGATTTAAAGAAGTAACAGGCCCATCGAGCCTGATTTAATTCTTCCAGAGAAAAACCTCAAGTACATTTCAGCCCTTGTGGCAAGCAAAATATTAATATCAGTAACATTCTGACGGAGTTTTGACTAGTGGTGGTGTGACCAAATAAAGTCCTATACTGAGAGAAGGCAGTTACCTGACATTCCTAGTTACTAGAAATCTAAGCTATTGACACGTTGCTCGCTGTTAACGTTCGTGCCTGGACAATTTTAATGTGACAGAACCAGATATCCTAAAATAATAAATACCAAGGAAACGTTCCCTGAAGTAGCGAATTCAACCAATCTTTGTGGAGCTGGGGTTCCCTTGGCCAATGTCTAACCCTGGAGATTCTGTATGTGCATGTCCTAAAAATTGTTTGTCCAGAAGTTGCTACCAAAGCTGTAAGTACGAACGAAAGCTAGTGATCACGGCTGACTGAATAGAGTGAATGCAGGACTGAGCGATTCCTTTATTGTTGTATATTGGCACCCATTTTGCTGTCTTAAATTTCTTTATGAAAGTTTTGCTTTGTTGCTAACAATATTTTTCCCTAGGATAGATCAGAGTATCCAAGTCTGTTCATATCTTTAAAAGGGAAATCTTTGACTAAATCATATGTATCCGTGACTCTTTGGGGCTATCACTTTTCTTCTAACAGGACTGTGGGCTATACATCGATGGAAAGGATCATACTAATGGGTCTATCATTTTTGTAGCAATTCATTGACTTTATGACTATTTGTATATGTTTTGATGTAATTTTATATGTTGTGAGGGAAGTTTATTATGATAATTAAACTTAACATAAACTTATTCCAGTGTGTCGGTCAGTTCGTTCCCAATTATCTATATTTCCATTGTCATAGTTTCACGTCTGTGTGTCTATTGTAGTCACTTATGTGTGTGTGTATGGGAGGTACATATATATTAATATATACTATATTAGATTTGTCTGACTAATCTAACTCTGTTGTAGATAATAGGCTGACTGAGAGAAGCTTCTCGAGTGTCAGAGACAGAATCTACTATATTTCCTCCACCTCACTCGTGAAAAATCTATTTCTATTTTATCACCTCCCACTGAACTATCACTTATTTCTATGTGTATTCAGAAAGGACCAAACTAAGTCTTAATCACCTATCGCAAATCTACGACACTGTACAATGTAACAGTTACCTTCTGCAAAGTGATAAATTTGCATTTCATATTCATTGCGCTTTTCATAATTATGCAGTTTAGTTTATTAATAAATTATACGCTGGTGTCGTTTTGTTTCGTTGCAGCCAACTCATTGTAATTAGCATACGCCACTGAAATAATTACTCGCGACTGTGTGCAATAGGTGCGCACTGCTGCGGACATGTAGTCACTACACTAATTCAAACAAAAAAAATATTGAATAGCACATTTCATCGCTTGTGCTGTGCTGCAACAAAAATTAAGTGCGCATTTTTTGAACGGATCTTGTAACTTTTCTGTAAAACTAATAAAAATTAACCCAGACAACGGTAAGAGTTATTTATATAACTTAAAGAAGAAAATTCGAACATGACATGAGTTTTGTAAGGGTAAAAAAATATATTAATAACTGCATTGATATCAGTAGGGTACGTAGCAAATTTCAATAACATCCGTCAAGGGGTTGCAAAGTTACAACGTTCAATGTGTGGGCACGAATTTCCGAACGGACTATATTAATTTAATACACGGTTCACATTTTGCGCACCATCCTCTAGACGTGCAACTTGTACAACACTCTGCACCACGCACTTTATAGTTGCGTCTGTGGGTGCGTTACTTTTCATTCTTCCGGATGTTTTGTACTTGTCTTTTCTACTATTGCAGATACTTCTCTGTTCTTTATATCATTTATGTCTTGCATATTTGCATTTCTTTATTTTCAGATATCCTGTCTGTTGCAACTTTATTCACGCGTAATATCTATCTTTATTTGTTCTTTTATTGGGCCGGTTAGCTCATTATTTTTTTTTGGTACTATAGTTATTATTATTTGATCTACTATCACTACTCCTTTCTCTATTTTATTAAGGATGGGCTTAGCTAACATGATTCGGTGGTCGCAAGAACATTAAATCACGTTAGATCCTATTAAATCACTTTTGTCTGCCGCACCTGTTTTACGGTTGCCTCATGCAGACATAACTGTTGTTCTCCGCAGCGACGAGTCTAATTTTGGCATAGGCAGCGCATTACTACAGGAGTACGCCTGTACAGTGCACCCAGTTATGTACTTGTCCAGAAAACTGACGCCTACAAAGGAAAATTATTCAGTCCTTATGAATCAAGCGAGCTTCTACGCCCTATGAAGAGTGACGCCTCTGCACGATCAGTTCCTTAATTGTGACTTTATACTCAAAGAACCTCATTTCGTTCAGCGATATTTTTATTATTGACTTGTATGCTAGTCTTGTGTCTGCATTGACATTTTAGTAATTTGGCATATACAGTTTGCCAATGAAATGACTTGAACTTCTAAATAACTGACTATTGTGTTAATTTGACATTTAAAAGTAATAACATTTTAAGTCAAGCGGAACTTTATGAAGTATTGACTGTTTTCTAATATAACATTGCAACTTCGTGACTTTATTTAATATTGAACTCAGGTGGGATTAATAACATTTTAAGGCCATGAACGCTATGCTTCAACTATTAACAATTAAACTTACTTAGTTAGTTTTAATATTTAATATATTTAACTATAATTGTTTTAATGCGAGTTCATAGAGCTAGTAATTTTCGCTTATGACGTGTAGTATTTTAGCACTCGTATTTAATTAGTACCACTAATTATTTCTAGGCAATTTTAGGAGTGTTGCTCACTTCGCGTAGTTCATTTGCATTCTTCTTCATTTATAACTCATCGTTTTGATGCGTTCATAGTCCATTTATTTGAATTCATTTATTGACGATTTTTCTTTCTGTTAACATTTTATTTGTGTTTCATCGTCATTATTCCTTTATATTATCTAGTGTTGCCACATTTGCCCCATGTTGGTTAATAGTGAGTGTACATTTACTTACATTGCATTTTGTTTATTTGAGTTGAGTTCACTTTCATATTTATTCTTTCACTAGTAGTATTTTATTTAGTATACTTAGATTGATATTATGTGTAGGTGATAATTTGAACCAGGCCAGGAGGAAGACAGCCGATAGAATAGTCTGGCGCTCTCTCTTCCAAACCTCTACACCTCACGGTAGAAGGGGAACGACTAAGTAAGTAAGTAAGATAATTTGATCGACCTCTCCGCGGTTATTCAAGTAAAAAAATAAATAAATTTATTTTTTTCGCGGGGGGAAGGGGGGGGGGGAATAAAGTAAACTGTTACGTCCTTTTTGGGTCCTTAACAGTATTAAAGTAGACACGGGTCTTACTTCTGTTAAGAGGGTACGCATCAACAAATGTGGTAAGAATATATTTGAAAATTAAATTTATCGCGCACGGAAGCGCACATATTTGTGCGTAGGTATTTTTGCGTTTTGGTTGCTAAACACGAGATGACGCAGTGACCTGAGAGAGAGATGGCTGGAATGGAAGTCAGACTTTGGGCTGTTTATTCGAACCCCATATAGTAGGTAAACTACTGTGAATTTCTTTTTATACGGCCTTCCATGTGGAAGCTATCGCCGTAAGGATTTTACCGTAAGTCTCTTTTAAGATAATACGTATATTTTCGCCCGTTTGAATCTAGTCAGAGTATTCAATGGGAATTGTTGCCCAACACTGGAGTGTACTAGAATGGATCAAGGATGAATTGAAGTTATTGAATCCAGCCCTTTTATTTTCGAATACGTTTCGTTTTGAAGAATTGAATTACCAACGTAACTACAGATGTAAAGGTTATTTTCGCCATCATACCGATTACGGCAGTTTATCAGAGGTCAATCAAGTTGACTAGTTACGATTATATATGATGAACTTTTATATGTTATTGTAGTGAAATGGATCTGTGTAAACCCCACGCTCAAACTTACTGCTTAAAAACCAGTCCGCGTATTTTTTTTTAAATCTATAAATACCTACAATATTTGAAAATTGTCTGAGGGGCAAGGTCCATTTACTGCTAAAAATGTAACTAGAGAATTTGAATTTTTCTACTACCACAGGTTAAAAGTTACTACCCCCATACATACACACACACCCACCCACCCTAATAATTATCGAAGGTTGTAGAAAAATTAACAACCAATCAAATTGGTACCTCGTTTTTGTAGAATCAAGAAAAAATTTGGTTGTAGTGGCACAAATGCCGATTCTGTGTTTTTGACCAAAATTAAATAATTTATTTCTCAATAACTAAAGGGAATTAGAATGAAAGGAATATCTTGAATTATAGCGCTGATATTGATAAATATATTAACCTAAAGGTTCCCACTTAATAAAATTATCTTGACTTAGAAAAATTTAATTTAGTGATATTTTAGATCAGGGTAGACCCACAATTAATTACAAAAAAATTACCCAGATGAAACTGTTAAGAAATAACCAAAGGAAAATTAAATAGAACAATAGAGGTCAGTTGGCCGTTTAATTATCACCTTTGATATTTGAAATCGGTCCATAAATAACGGAGATATAAAATACACAAATGTAATCAGACAAACGAACACACTTATAATCGCTCCAGTTTATAGTCCAAAAATAGTTAAAATTTTGACTCGTCTTCTGATTGGTTAGGTGTAGTTGATAAAAATTAACACCTCCTTGCATAGTCCGCCATTTGAAAAACTAACAAGCACTGCCAAGTTGAGATCAGCGGGAAAGCCTTGTGACCAAGCTTTTGCCGTCTGGACGATAAAGCAGTCTGAAAACCTATTTACTGCTAGTCAAGCTTGTGCATGTGTTATTATTCTTTACTTGAGGTAAGACAGATAAGTTTATTTGTAATATATTGACATGTAGGCCACAGGCTGTGTGTGCCGCCCTATTTTATTTCGATACTGCCAATTGGGAGAGGTTACGACGACCTAATTAGGAATGTGTCTAAAAGCAGACTTATTGGGAAGTGAAAAATAAATGTGTTTGTAAATTTGCCATAAAATTTTGCGACTGTAAGTCCAGGAGAAAATAAATTGATAGTGGCTTCTGGAGGGACACAGTGTTCAAAAAACATGTGAAACCATGCATAGAATGTTTGAAAGAAGAAATTAACAGGTCACAAGATATTTGTACACCCCTGCTGATTCTATGGAAGACAATCAATGCTTAAGGAACAGTGGCTTTGATGCCATATTGGAAAAAGAATGAAAACACAGGACTGAGTGTAGTCAAGGAAACATAGGGTCTGGTGCAAATGGTCAGCACACATGGCTGACCCCAGGTAAGATTACTATCGATTAGTTGTGGAATTGATATAGACAGGCTCTAAAGGGAAGGACATTTTCCTTCGTATTCCAGGGTGGTATTACCAGTTACAAAGTTGTTGCAGTAAACCTGGAGAAGACAGAACCTGTGGGCAGTGAAGGCCTACAATATACCTGGAAGCTACATGCTGTATCTTCATCCAGGAGGCAACACTATTTGATTGATCTTGTAGATTCTGGAGCCAAAAGCATCAGACAGGCTGACAAGGTAAGTCCCTCAGTATGGGCACATGATAGTTCAATGCAATTCCATCCACAACAATAAAAAGAATTTCCTGGGGAATGATGTAAAGAACAGACTCTCCAATAATAGACTAGTGTAAATGTCAAGCATTGAATCAGACTGTGGGGTATCCATTTCAGTGACCTTTTTTATTGTTAAAAGTCATGGACAGTGTTTCCAACTTATTTATTTATATTATGTAAATAAAAGTTTTCTTGATTTGACAATTCCTGTCCCAAAAGAGTGAGGTACAGGAATAATAAAATTGTATATATATATATATATATATATATATATATATATATATATATATATATATATATATATATATATATATATATATATATATATATATATATATATATAATATATATAGAGATAGATATATATAGAGATAGATATATATATATATATATATATATATATATATATAGATATATAGATATATAGATATATAGATATAGATATATAGATATAGATATATAGATATAGATATATAGATATAGATATATAGGTATATAGATATAGATATATAGATATATCTATATCTATATATCTATATATCTATATCTATATATCTATCTATCTATATATATATATATATATATATATATATATATATATATCCCATTATATATATATATATATATATATATATATCAAAACGTACACACAGTTTTACTTACTTGATTTTTATTGAGTTAAAGTTCTGTTTGAAATTATTCATTCCTCATACTAAATACATTACCTTAGACACGTAGTCACATAACACAACAGAGATTAATGTACACTGGGGGAGATCAGAAGAGGCAGCGGATAGGGACCCTGAGAAATACATCATCATCGCTCTTACTCAGGGAACTTACATAGCTTGACCTCACCTTGTTAACCTTTAATTTTATTAACATCAAAACCTCTTATCACATATTGGGGACTCGTCCGGGATTTTTGTTCTACCATACCCTGGGGCCCACTCAGTAGGAAATAAATTTATAAAACTAAACAAATTGTGGTGAATTGGATGAGCTGTCATTGGCCTTATTTAATTAAGTTAATATTTGTTACATTATTACAGAAGTGTTGATAATTTGTATGAGAGAATGGCAGACTTGGCCAAATTTAGATCTGCTACAGTGCAGACGGCAAAAGATCTTGGCATGAGTGGGGACATTCTGATTCAGTATGTTACTACTGAATGTGACAAATTTATAGATTGGGAAGATAGGAGGTTAGCTGAAGAGAAAAGATTACAATTAGAAGCAAATAAAGAAGAGAAAAGATTAACATTAGAAGCAGATAAAGAAGAGAAAAGATTAAGGTTAGAGGCTGAAAGAGAGGCTAGGCAGATAGAGGCTGACAAGGAGGAAAAGAAATTGCAGAGAGAGGCAGAAGAAAAAAGATTGCAGATGGAGGCTGAAAAAGAGGAAAAAAGATTGCAATTGGAGGCTGACAAAGAGGAAAGGCGTTTACAAAGAGAGCATGAGTTACGACTAAAAGAAATGGAACTGCAAGGACATATTCCAGAAAATGGAAACAGCCCATCTACCTCTGATACTAGTGCCAGTCAGGGGGCCTCAAATTCAGCCATGAATTTTCATTTAGATCCTTTTGTAGAGAAAGACGATGAGATCGAGTCCTATCTCAGTAGATATGAGAGACTAGCTACTAACTATGGGTTGGAGAAGGAGAAGTGGAGTTTAAAATTATCCCAAGGACTTAGGGGAACATCTTATGAAGTCTTCTCCAAGTTAAGCAGAGAAGACCAAGAAGATTATGATATTCTCAAACAAGCCTTATTAGTTAGATACGAAAAAAAATAGTGAATTTTATAGGAAGAAATTTAGGAATGCTAAGCTGCTTTCTGGGGAGACCTACCACCAATTTTCTGCCAGACTAGAGACTTATTTGGAGAAATGGACTGCTCTGGGGAAAACCCAAGATCTGAAGGAAATGATTATGATGGAGCAATTAAGAGAGTCCATGGCTCCAGACCTGAGAAAATTTCTCACGGACCAAGGTGCAGGGAAATTGGGGGAGATTCTCAATGTTGCTGAGAGATATCAGGCAGCACAGAAAGAAGTAGCTGGTATTAAAAAGAAACAGGCAGATAGTAATAGAACCCCACAAGACCAAGATGAGTATTATAATACTAATAGGGATCAACCACCTAGATTTAAACCCAATTATGATAGGCCAAGATTTTATCATAGAGACAAAAACCCTCAAGTAAATGAAAAGAAACCCTACAGATCAGAAGGAAAATGGTGTAAAATATGTAGGATGCACAATCATAATACAATTGAATGTGGTAGGAAAGTTCCTCCATATCACGCTGCATGCATGATAACAGTGGGAAACAAGGGAAAGAAGGAACTGTCTACAGGGCAGCATGAACTTCATCATCCCCCCATCTGTAAAGAAGTAGTTTGTAATGGTACGAGAGTTAAGTGCCTTTACGATTCAGGATTGGAATATGACTCAGTTGTGAGTGCAACCCTGGTGCACCCTGACCAGTATACCACAGACAAAGTGGAGATACAAGGGGCAACTAAGGATACAGCCACCATGACACTTCCCGTAGCCAGGATAAATGTCAAAACTAGGTACGTGGAAGGAGTGATTAGTGCAGCAGTGTTTAAGGATCCTAATTACCCGCTGGTGTTAGGAAAAAGATTTATTTTTCTAGGGAGCCCTATAAAACCTGTGATAATGGCAACGCTCCAGGTCAAGTCGATCCCTAGTAAGGAGGAGGAACCACCACTTACTATTCATCCTAAACAGATGAGAAAGGCCCAGGCATAAGACAAATCATTGAAACCTTGCTTTGGCAAATTGCCACATAGCCATAACCCCCCAAAGAAAGGACAATTTTATGTGAAGGATGGACTGCTATACAGGAAAGCTGGAGCAGGACCTAATGCATATGGACAGTTAGTACTGCCATGGAGTTATAGGGAACAAGTTATGGCACATGCACATGTTGTACCAGACGGTGGACATATGAAGATTGGTACCACCCGTCAAAGGGCATCTGTTAAATATTTCTGGCCAGGCGTAGCTGCAGACATTGAAAAATTTGTGGAGGCCTGTGACCAGTGTAGCAAGGTACATTCTACACGTTGGAAAGAAAATAATAATCAGATGCTACCAAAGCATTGTGGAGAACATGGGTGATACCGTCCGATTGTTACTGTAATACTCATTCGATACTTCACAAGAGTTTCTTGGGGCACACTGGTACAACTCTCATATGTGATGTCTGTCTCTTCTATACTAACGCCACTCAGGCTAAATATAGAGATACGTTGCTAAAGGGTTCTGTATTACAGGCCACGCCCACACAGGGCTATTCCTAAATATGTTAAGTTCAAACAACCTCTTGTCATGCGAATGTCTTATCTATTCGTTCCAACTTGTAATGACTGGTCCACCAGATATGTAACGGTAGAACCAGTCGTTCAGTAATAGGTGACAGTTAATGACGGTTTTATTCTGGTATCAATACATTGTTATGAAATGCACATAGTCAGGATACAGTTCACAGCACAACACGAGATATATCTTAACACTATAAGGACTGCACACTCGGCAGTTACAATGAGATCAGCGCTATAATGTATCATCAATAACTCAGCACTATCTCTTCCTCAACAACTATCCTCTCACAGGAAACAATGGCCTTTATATAATTCATCAGCGCTACAAAGTATCATCAATAACAATTCTCTCACAGGAGATAATGGCCTTTATATAAATCATCAATAACTATCCTCTCACAGGAAACAATGGCCTTTATATAATTCATCAGCGCTATAAAGGATCATCAATAACAATCCTCTCACAGGAAACAATGGCCTTTATATAATTCATCAGCGCTACAAAGTAACATCAATAACAATCCTCTCACAGGAAACAATGGCCTTTAAGGACTGAACTCTGCAGTTATCAAAATGGCCTACACAACATCTTCAACTGCTATCCTCTCACAGGAAATAATGGCCTTTAAACATTTTCACAATAATCCACACTGCAGTTTTATACTACGCTGTACCCACAGCAAAAAATCAGTCGACATTTTAACTTCAGCACTGCGCAGGCATTTCACTTCCCAAAAAACACAGTCTTGACCCACCCGGTCAAACGCCCAGAACACTCTCCTTAAATCACACACTCGTCCCGCTCAAAACAGTCACGAGACTTCCTCACTGTTCAACACAACTCAGTCAATCAATCATCTGCGGGCTAGCCGCGAGCTATTCTCACCCCCCTCAAAACAATACAGAATAAATATATATCTCACAACTTGAGATGATCAGCGTTTTTCCTCGCTTTCTGTAAATCTATCTCTCGAAACTACCACGAGATATTTTCAAAACAATTCAACAGCCAACAAGCAAACAAGTCCTCCAACTCAAAATCTAACTTGTCTACTAACATTCTTAGGTTTACTTCCCTTACACCAGTTCTGTTCTTAACAATGGGCCTAAAAATAAAAGGAGAAATAAAAAGGAAAAGGTAGATACAGTGGATAGGGAAACCCTTTTTCACAAACAGTCTTCCACAAAAACAATTAAAATGGCAACTCTGCGTGTGGCACAAGGAGTAAAAATAAACACATTCCAGACCACCCCGACACACCCCCCACCGGAATTCGTGGAACTGGCTAAAATTAGCACTGAGGTTAATCGGCCAACATTGAAACCGAAACTAAATGTTAACCTTAGAAAAGTTGGGAGCGGGCGTTTGGCAAGGTTGCCTAATGTCAAGCTCACTTCAACATATGACTATTAATTTAGCATTAGAAGGGCACTGGTGACAGTGGTAGTGTCGGGCCCTAAACAGTCCATTGGAAGTATTGTACGGACATTGGATTGAGATCAATCATATTATAGCAAATGCTAAAAAGAGGAATTGATTCTTGATGCAGGAACTCATTTCCCCATATTATATATTATATAACCAATTGCCGTTGAGCGGAGAAAACAGCTGCTGAATATGGCCTTTATCTGAATGGCAGATTAACGAGTCATACATATTAGTACAGGGTTTTCCATATTTCATTCAAGCCTGAGCTCAGACCAATAGATGGCTGTGATCACATCGGAGGGGCACATTGAATTCATATGTTGCTTTTGGATTGATATTACCCTGAGTGTTTTATCCAGGCTGATAAGGAAATTACTGGATCCCCTACATAACTCTGCTATCACCAAATTATAGATCTCCTCCTCATAAATATTGCAACCTTGAGGAACATCTAAAACCTCTGGACATGTCATGGAACAAACTCAGAGTAATAGTGAATATTGATTGATAATCAGCATTTGACAGGCAGTCGCACCTGTAGCTGTTTATTAACATATACTGCAATAGATTCTTGGATTGCAGAGGTCTGAGGCAGATTTCTTGAGTAGTGTCTACTCTGAATGACCCACCTGCAGTAATCCAGGATCATACTAAAGTAGAGTAGAATAAAATTGACATAATTTGATCGTGATGGTAACACAGATATTAAAGCTGCACTAGTGGTTCACGCTTTTTAACAGGGGAGATATGTAGTGAAATGGATCTGTGTAAACCCCACGCTCAAACTTCCTGCTTAAAAACGAGTCCGCGTATTTTGTTGTAATCTATAAATACCCACAATATTTGAAAATTGTCTGAGGGGCAAGGTCCATTTACCGCTAAAAATGTAACTAGAGAATTTGAATTTTTCTACTACAACAGGTTAAAATTTACTACCCCCATACACACACACGCCCACCCACCCTAATAATTATCGAAGAACGTAGAAAAATTAACAACCAATCAAATTGGTACCTCGCTTTTGTAGAATCAAGAAAAAAAATTGGTTGTAGTGGCAAAAATGCCGATTCTGTGTTTTTGACCAAAATTAAATAATTTATTTCTCAATAACTAAAGGGAGGTTCCAAAGGTTGTTACAACCGGGAGTTGTAGTGAGGGTAAGCTCTCACTGCAGATAAAATACTTCAATGGCACGCGCCTCAAGCAGCCTCTGACAACCAAGTCCAGCTCCCGGCCTTCACGTGTGGCTCAGTTTGAGCCCGGCGGAACTGTTTTCACTGACGGGAGAAGGGGCAAAGGCGAGCGACTGGCGCCTTAAAACCAGCAGCTTCGGGCAGATAGGGCTCGTGATCCTTGGTTGGTAGCTTATCTAAGAGAAGGAACTCTGAATTCAAACCTCCGCTGCCTTGCGGGAATATCCATTTATGGAATTGGCTTCGGGAGTAAACCCTGAGGATAAATCCGGAGTCGGAGTCCCTAAGGCAGTCTAATGTCGATTCGACATTATTCTGGCAACTCCTGCGACGTGGCTGGTACCAAACTGTATTGGCTACTGCCGTTCCTTTGGATCTACCAGCTGTGTGGAGAGGGGGAACATGCTGCATGGGCAACAGCTTGATCTCCATATAACTGTGCCCAAGCTCGCGCCCTGGAGAGGACACTCCAGCTTCACCCTATAGGTGTCGGCAAAACACGGGAAGTAGCAGTTACCGGTTATAAGCATTTTGCCCAATTGGCGTAGGGCATGGCGCCAGGGGCTACTTCCGACAGTGGGAGAGGTTCTAGGATCTCACTGGACAGCTACCGCCCGCTTCAAGCTGGGCAGCTCCCAGTCAATAAGGTGTTGTCCCGCCACTGTCTGCTTTCCCCATTGGGTGCATGGGGATTAGGGTCAAACCCGAACGGTGGACAGAAAATTTTGCACCAAGCAATTATCAGAATAATAAAAGTAAGCAAACTCTCAGATTGGAATGCTGGAACGTCCGAACTATGTTGACTGGACTATCTGGAAACCTACAGGACGTAAACGATGTAAGGAAGACAGCCATAATTAATGATGAGCTTAAACGACTTCAGGTGGATATAGTTGCACTTCAAGAAACGCGCTTGGCGGGCTCTGGAACGGTGAGCGAGAAGGACTACACATTTTATTGGCAAGGGAAAGATCTTAATAAAGCTAGAGAACACGGAGTAGGTTTTGCGGTAAAAAAATCGCTAACTAAAATGATTGAACCAGGCGAGAATGGATCAGAACGCATGTTAACGCTCCACCTGCAAACTAGCACAGGTCCCATCACCCTTGTCAGTGTGTATGCTCCTACTCTGTACTCTGCCTCAGAAGCTAAAGATGAGTTCTACGAGAATCTAGCAGCAGTCATCAAAAGCATACACAGGCAAGAACAGCTTGTTCTCCTTGGCGACTTTAACGCTAGAGTGGGTGCCGATAATGTTTCATGACCTTCATGTCTGGGCAGGTTTGGTATTGGCAAGATGAATGAAAATGGACAACGGCTCTTAGAGTTGTGTGTCCACCATGACCTCTGCGTGACCAACACCTACTTTCAGACAAAACCCCAGCATAAGGTGTCATGGAGACACCCACGATCCAAGCACTGGCACCAACTGGACCTGATTCTCGTCAGAAGGCCACTTCTCAGGTCTGTGCTCTCCACGCGCTCGTACCATAGTGCAGACTGTGATACAGATCACTCCTTGGTTTGCTGCAAAATCAGAGCACAACCAAGAAAACTCTATTGTGTCAGACATGAAGGGAAACCACGCATTGATACCAGCAAGATGTCAGACCCTGTCATGATCACTCAATTTACTGCGACCTTCAAGAAAGTGCTCAGTAGCCCTCAGCATGGTAATACTATTACAGAGAACTGGGAGCATCTACGGAACACCATTCAAAGTACTGCACTTGCCACCTTTGGTAAGAAAACGGCAAAGTCAAATGACTGGTTTGATGCTTCATCGGATGTGATGGCACCTGTCATTGAAGCTAAGCGCAGTGCTATGAATGAATACAAACGTTCACCGAGTGCTAGAACCCTACAGATCCTGAAGGCTACGAGAAGCAAAGTTCAACAAACTGCTCGACGCTGTGCAAATGACTATTGGCTCCAGCTCAGTGAGAGCATCCAGATCGCAGCGCAAACAGGCAACATTAAACAAATGTATGACGGTATAAAGAAAGCACTTGGCCCCCAAAAAAGTAAGACGGCACCGCTAAAAACCATCAGCGGAGAGAAGCTAATCGATAAGGGTAAGCAGATGGGGAGGTGGGTCGAGCACTACTCTGAGCTTTACGCTAGAGAAAATACCGTTACGCCTGCAGCCCTTGATGCTGTCAAATGTCTGCCAACTATGGAGGAGCTGGATGCCGAACCAACATTAGAGGAACTCAGCAAGGCCATTGATAGCTTGGCCTCTGGCAAAGCACCAGGCAGTGATGGGATTCCTCCTGATTTAATCAAATGCTGCAAGAGCACGCTATTACATCCCTGCATAGGATGCTGTGCCAGTGCTGGGAAGAGACAACTATTCCTCAAGACATGCGAGATGCCAGGATTGTAACACTATATAAAAATAAAGGAGACAGCAGTGATTGCAATAACTACAGAGGCATCTCTCTTCTTAGTATTGTTGGTAAGGTTTTTGCCAAAGTCATCTTAATGCGAATACACAAGTTAGCTGAGCGCATATATCCAGAGTCACAGTGCGGATTCCGAGCTGGTAGATCAACAACAGACATGATCTTCTCTGTCCGCCAGCTTCAGGAAAAATCAAGAGAGCAGAAAAGGCCTTTATATATCGCCTTTATAGACCTCACAAAAGCATTTGACCTGGTTAGTAGGGATGGACTCTTCAAAATCCTCCTGAAAATAGGCTGCCCTTCTAAAATGCTGGAAATGATAAAATCATTCCATGACGACATGAAGGGAACAGTCCAATATGCTGGAAGCACGTCTGATAAGAATCTTTTTCTTATTAATGATGTCCACCAAAAGATAAATATAAGTGGATGGACAGTTGTCATCATCATCAGTTGATAAACTCTTAATACAAGACCCTTGCCCTGAGCAAGAGACATGCTGAGAAATCTGAAGCTCGCTCGAACATCACCAGAGTTAAATACTGTGTTGTTGTGTTGCTCGTGGTTCGAGTATGGAATGTCAACTTGACCTACGCAGTGGTGTGTAGACATAGATGGAGTGTATAATGTGCGAATGATAGGAAGAGTTCGTGGTGTTGACAAATGTTCTTTTCTCACACTCATGTATGGCTGGAAGTCATCGACACCAACGACTGTGTACCTTTACTAAAGTTTAATTGGACGTACACACTCGACAGCACAGATAGTGACAAATCACAGGTTGGCATAATACATCATGGTACAGTGGATAAATGGTCTTGCAATGTTACATGGGCACTCATGTAGAATAATAGTATAATGGACTGTCAGTAGCCAAGCACTCAGTATCGCCCATACATATATATCATCTGACTTCACTGACTGAGCACGTCAGCTTATAAATAATATTCCAGATGGCTTCTAGACCTAACCTCGTCTAGCGAAGATTCTTTAACATAATGTTCAGCACAGTTTTTTTTCATATAATAATATTGAACCGCTAGCAATGGGTTCTCATGTGTAGCAGTGATCTCTGGACTAATCAAGCGATAATACGGGCATCCCTTTTCTCTTCTTGAAAGTCACTACATGTTTGGTTCCAAGATGGCTTCACTCGTGAGCTGTTACTCACGTTTGGATACAGATAATGAATCTGTCCTAAAGTTAGTCATTCATTAAACATTTCATTGCTCTGTAGATTTGATCATGAACAATTGACTGCATTCTACAGGATATAGTGCTGCTAGGAATCAGAATCGTTTTTTTTTCATCTAGTTAGATGTATCCTCTCAGACGTACAAATCATCCCTATCGAAAAACGGTGGCTTCGTACGAGAGTTCAAAAGAGTATCTTTATTACCTTGGTTTTCAGAAATATGAGTTTGCCATTCCTTGGCAATAAGAATGAACACTGGGGTAAAGCATACACGATAGGTCTAGACGACTATCACTTTCCCCAAAAACCACTGAGATCACTTTTTCCCCGGCGTCAAGCCGACATAGAAAAACACAGCCCATCATCAGGGCGAAGCCAAAACACACCTCTCTCGCGACACATCCGCCGAACAGCCTTTGACCTCTCTAGAGACAACAGAAAATATAGTTCGACTTAGATATGTAAAGATATACAGATATAAGACAGATTCGTCTTACACAGACAAACAATACACATAAATTCAGGCCATAGATATTCTGAAGCAAGAACAATCTATTACTACCCAAACAAAGAATAAATCGCAGTAAAACTGGATTCATCCGCGGAGTTCGATCGAAAGAGACGGCACAACTTTCAAGGGAAGTAACTCAATAATGACTTTCCCTTAAGCACTAAAAAATATCTATTTTGTTTACAAAATATTTGCGAACATAACAAGTATACCAATGTATAATATTGTAAAATATCAAAGACTGCACGTAACAACGTCACAGCCCTTTGACATACGAAGTGGCGTTAAACAAGGCTGTGTTCTGGCTCCGACCCTCTTCGGGATCGTCTTTGCCCTACTCTTGAAACATGCTTTCAGAGATGCAACTGAAGGAATATGCCTTCACACTAGGTCAGATGGCCGTCTGTTTAATCTTTCAAGGCTGAAGGCAAAAACAAAAATCAGAAGGGTCACTATAAGAGACTTGTTGTTCGCTGATGATGCTGCAGTCGTCACTCAAAGCCAGCAGGAGCTTCAGAACTTGATGAATCGCTTCACTAAAGCATGCAAGGACTTTGGCCTCACAATAAGTCTAAAGAAAACGAATGTGCTGAGTCAGGATGCGGGTGCTGCACCAGTTATCACTATCGATAACTATGAATTTGCAGTGGTGCATCACTTCACATACCTAGGGTCTACCATCAATGACAAACTCTCACTGGATACAGAAATCGACAGCCGCATTGGCAAAGCTGCAGCTACCTTTGCCCGCCTCACATCGCGTGTTTGGGGAAACTCCAAACTCACAATGAAGACCAAAGCTGCGGTATATACAGTGCAGACCGCTTAAGGCGATCTCGGATGTGGCGAATTTCTGTTGTGAAGAACAATTTGTTTATCCCCGGCAATTTTTCTTCTTTGTCTTTGTAAAAAATGTCCGGTTAAGCGGAATCCGTTTATCACGAATTTTCGGATATGCCGAACGATTAAACGTGTCCCGACTATATAATTTGATCTGCTTAAGACGAACTTTTTTCAAATACAGTACCTGGACATTTGTACAACTTTTCGGCTATTTTCGGAAATTGCGCGCTTCGTCGATGTTAGAATTTGAGTTATTTCCCCTCTAAAAAATGGCTGGAAAGTTAAAATCCATATCTTTGAAAAGAAAGATTGAGCTATTACAAGAAGTGGAAAATAGTGGCAAAAAGAAAATGGAAATAGCAAAGTAATTCGACATTCTAAAATCAACGCTTTCAGGAATCATAAAAAATAAGGATCGGTACAGAAAAATGTTTTATGGTGGACAAGTTCATTGTCACAGAATGAAGAACCGAAAAGCGGCGTGTGATGTTGTTGACACGGCACTCCTAAAATGGTTCACCATGGCGAGATCAGCAAATGTTCCTGTAAATGAACCTATATTAACTGCAAAGGCAGAAGAGTTAGCACTTCTGGAAGGTCAGACTGGCTGGAAATGTAGTCCTGGCTGGTTGGGTCATTTTAAAAAATGGCACATTACTTACAAAGCTTTGTGTGGGGAAAGGCATTCTGTTAATGAAACGGCTACCGAGTCATGGACGGAGGAGGTGCTAAAACCAGCCATTCTTCTTCTTCTTCTTCTTCCATCCTTAGCCACCAACCGGCAAAGCAGTATGTGGCCAGTACGCCTAGTGGCGTCTTAGGGCAACAACAAATTGATCAATCTATCGCTGTTTCCACCACGCCTGGTGGCGTCTTTGTGGAACAAAAACAGACCAAACAATCTATCATTGTTTCCGTAATCAGATTGGTTGGCAAGCAGGTACTGTGAAAAAACCAGCCATGAGTAGGTATAATTCCGCTGATGTGTTTAATGCTGATGAAACTGGATTGTTTTGGAGATTACTGCCTGACAAGACTTTTTCCTTCAGAAATGAAAAGTGTCATGAGGGGGAAAAAATCGAAAGAAAGAATCACAGCTGTTGTGTGTACAAATATGGATGGTTCAGAAAAATTGCCATTACTCGTAATCGGTAAATTCAAAAATCCACGCTGTTTTAAAGGTTTGAAAAAATTGTGTGTTGATTATGCAGCTAATTCAAAAGCCTGGATGACATCAGACATTTTCACCAAGTGGCTACATGCATTTGATCATTCTATGGAACGTCAACATCGCAAAGTTCTTTTGGTGCTTGACAACTGTTCAGCCCACCTAAATGTTCAAAATCTAAAAGCAACAGAACTTTTATTTTTATCACCAAATGCGACATCCAAACTTCAGCCTTGTGACCAAGGTATTATTCAAAATCTGAAGGTTCATTATAGGTCAGCAATGTTGTCCAAACTTGTAGGTCACATTGATGCAGACTTGGTTGAAGACTTCAAGATAACCCTTCTGGACGCTATTGTTATGTTGAAATCTGCATGGGGTAAGGTGTTGCCTGTGACTATTGCAAACTGTTTTCGAAAAGCAGGCTTTAAAGTTGGAGATGATACAGATGATGAAAACACGGTTGTATCAAACACTTGTAATGGCAGTATTATAATTGAAACTTCTGTGGAACCTTTGCTTCATCGACTATATCAGGAACTGAACATTTCAGCAGAAGATTTTGTCACCATTGACAATGATATTGTTACTACATGTAGTGCCAGCCTTGCCAGTGCTGATATTCTAGGGATGTGTATGCTAACAGTTTCATCTTCTGTCCTTTCCAGTCCTGACCTAGATGGAGATGATGATGATGACTGTGGGTTGCCAGTGCAAACTGTTTCACAAATGGAAGTTTCAAAATGCATGGATAAAATTAACATGCATATAATGCAGGCTGGATGCGAAGATGATTTAATTTCTCATTTCTTTGGATTTAAAGAGGCCATGGAAAGACATTTTATTAACTCAGGTACCAAGGCACAGAGGAAAATTACAGACTTTTTCATTTAAGAGTGCTTTATCATTTAAGAGTTTACAAATTCTAGAGATAATGATGACTGTGGGTTAACGGTACAAACTATTTCACAGTTGGAAGTTTCAAATTGCATGGACAAAACTAACATGTATATAATGCAGGCTGGATGCCAAGATGATTTAATTTATAATTTCTTTGAATTTAAGGATGTCATGGAAAGACATTTTTATTCACTCAAGTACGGGTACTAAGATACAGAGGAAAATTGCAGCTTTTTCTTTTCAAAGTGTAAAAAGTGCTGTTATTATCTAGATATCTGTGCCAACGTTGTACATTAACACTTTTGGTGATTTACATATTTTCTGTGTCATACATCTGTCGTATTCAACGCTAATTCATTATTGCATTGTACGTTGCAAATGCATTACCATATGCTTGAACTCTTATCTGATAAGAGGAATTTCTGATAAGAAGAACTATTTCTTGGGTCCCTGGTGAGTTCTCCTTATCAGGTCTGCACTGTAATGCCTGCGTCACCAGCACACTCCTATATGGCAGCGAGACCTGGACGACCTATGCTAAGCAGGAAAGAAGGCTCAATACCTTCCATTTACGGTGTCTACGCCGCATCCTCGGCATCTCGTGGAAAGATAAAGTGACTAATGTCGAGGTGTTGTCACGTGCTGGCCTTCAAAGTATGTATACACTGCTTAGACAGCGCAGACTTCGCTGGGTTGGTCATGTTCGCCGCATGGAAGATGGTCGCATCCCAAAAGATATCTTCTACGGACAACTAGCAGATGGCAGGAGAACAGTTGGGCGACCACAGCTGAGGTTCAAAGATGTGTGCACGAGAGATATGAGGGCACTGGACATGGATCCAGCAACATGGGAGGATGAAGCTGCCGATCGCACTAAGTGGCGATGCTATTTACGGCGCCAACTCAGATTGGGCGAAGAGAGGCTCACACAACAAGCAGAGGAGGGGAGAAAACGTCGAAAGGAGCACCAGGAAAATAAGCAGCTGAGGGCTGTCAGCTCAGGGGCGCATTCCCATAGTCAGTTATGACTGAAGGAGCTATTATTATTATAACTAAAGGGAATTAGAATGAAAGGGATATCTTGAATTATAGCGCTGATATTGATTAATATATTAACCTAAAGGTTCCCACTTAATAAAATTATCTTGACTTAGAAAAATTTATTTAGTGATATTTTAGATCAGGGAAGAACTCCAATTAATTACAAAAATATTACCCAGATGAAACTGTGAAGGAATAACCAAAGGAAAATTAGATAGAACGATAGAGGTCAGTTGGCCGTTTAATTATCACCTTTGATATTTGAAATCGGTCCATAAATAACGGAGATATAAAATACACAAATGTAATCAGACAAACGAACACACTTATAATCGCTCCAGTTTATAGTCCAAAAATAGTTAAAATTTTGACTCGTCTTCTGATTGGTTAGGTGTAGTTGATAAAAATTAACACCTCCTTGCATAGTCCGCCATTTGAAAAACTAACAAGCACTGCCAAGTTGAGATCAGCGGGAAAGCCTTGTGACCAAGCTTTTGCCGTCTGGACGATAAAGCAGTCTGAAAACCTATTTACTGCTAGTCAAGCTTGTGCATGTGTTATTATTCTTTACTTGAGGTAAGACAGATAAGTTTATTTGTAATATATTGACATGTAGGCCACAGGCTGTGTGTGCCGCCCTATTTTATTTCGATACTGCCAATTGGGAGAGGTTACGACGACCTAAGTAGGAATGTGTCTAAAAGCAGACTTATTGGGAAGTGAAAAATAAATGTGTTTGTAAATTTGCCATAAAATTTTGCGACTGTAAGTCCAGGAGAAAATAAATTGATAGTGGCTTCTGGAGGGACACAGTGTTCAAAGAACATGTGAAACCATGCATAGAATGTTTGAAAGAAGAAATGAACAGGTCACAAGATATTTGTACACCCCTGCTGATTCTATGGAAGACAATCAATGCTTAAGGAACAGTGGCTTTGATGCCATATTGGAAAAAGAATGAAAACACAGGACTGAGTGTAGTCAAGGAAACATAGGGTCTGGTGCAAATGGTCAGCACACATGGCTGACCCCAGGTAAGATTACTATCGATTAGTTGTGGAATTGATATAGACAGGCTCTAAAGGGAAGGACATTTTCCTTCGTATTCCAGGGTGGTATTACCAGTTACAAAGTTGTTGCAGTAAACCTGGAGAAGACAGAACATGTGGGCAGTGAAGGCCTACAATATACCTGAAAGCTACATGCTGTATCTTCATCCAAAAGGCAACACTATTTGATTGATCTTGCAGATTCTGGAGCCAAAAGCATCAGACAGGCTGACAAGATAAGTCCCTCAGTATGGGCACATGATAGTTCAATGCAATTCCATCCACAACAATAAAAAGAATTTCCTGAGGAATGATGTAAAGAACAGACTCTCCAATAATAGACTAGTGTTAATGTCAAGCATTGAATCAGACTGTGGGGTATCCATTACAGTGACCTTTTTTATTGTTAAAAGTCATGGACAGTGTTTCCAACTTATTTATTTATATTATGTAAATAAAAGTTTTCTTGATTTGACAATTCCTGTCCCAAAAGAGTGAGGTACAGGAATAATAAAATTGTATATATAT
>JAMPIV010009978.1:5000-133777 GCA_024509875.1 Oreohelix idahoensis | reverse complement strand
CCCTCCCTCCCCCCCCCCCCCCCCCCCCCCCCCCCCCCCCCCCCCCCCATAATAATTGGTCTGATGGTCATGTTAAACTTTCTGATATCTTGAACAAACATTTTACACTGTGACCCTTATGGAGTATGGAACCACCACAACAGAGGAAGCCTGATAAAACATTGACCATAATGCAGCGCTGGTTCTGGTGGGTAATTTATTTCCACGTCGAATCAGGCTGCCCAATCTTGTGTTACAACCTTTTATTGGTTTTTTTATTTAGTGGCATTATACGGTCACGCCAGCGGAAGCAGTTCTGTTTTTTCTTGGTTTCAACCAAAGGAGGACACCCCCCCCACCCCCCACGGAACTATGCAGGGGATGTCTGGCTGTTTTTTTCTTGTACTACGTAGACTGTAACAAAAACAAGGAAGTCGTAGATCAATAAATAATGTCAGCCATATTGATTTGTGCTCTCAGGGGACGCCATGCCGGCTTCCAAGATGTTCATTTATTTATGTACCGTTACTTCTATAATTCACGGCAAACTGGAAGCTGTCTTCAGTTGTGTCCCTTGACACTTTGTCATCTCTTTTGACACTTGATAATGAAGAAAATTGGTTTATCAATTGTTTGCTTTATTGGCACGGGTGATGTGATGTCTACCTGGTGCCAAAATGTTTAGCCAGTTCAAATAGATTCAACCAGAGCAGAACCACTCAAAAAACATTGGCTAAAAAGAAAGTGGAAATGTTAGAACATGGTCCAGACCACATTGAGCTTTTTCAAATAAAATATGACAAGTAAATTTTTAGGCAAAAAAACTTATAACTGAGATTACAGAGTACTTCAGCGTTATCATATGAAAACCAATCCTTGACCATTTTTTTACCGGACTATGTGTCATGGACAATTAGTAACCTAGGAGGGAAAATCCAGTATAGTGCTCAGGAGAGATGTGCGTTTTTGTAGAAGAAAATGTCAAAAAAATATTATTAATCTGCAGCTTTAAAACATATACAAAAATGGTCATGGGGAATGTTTCTATATGCAGGTACTCCCACAAAAACAGTCCACAAACGAGAGTTTTTAAATGGGGACTACAAATACGAGAGGAATTATGGGTTATGGATATTTGTTATGATGACTACGTCAATTTTGCAGGAGATCGAGATCTAAAGGTCGGCGTACATAAAATTAAAAATGATGTATCAGACTCAGCCGCCTGCTACATTTTTCAAGCAGTCCTAGTACACCACTCCCGGTATATTTTCCCATTGGGACCTTTTTCTTTGTTCTTTAATTGCGGCCTTTCCGCTGGATAATTCGCAATCAATTCAAATAACTGGACGCGCATTTTCACTGCGCTAATGTCAGTTGATTGCATAATTCTGGCGAAAACATTTTCCTATGATTTTTGGTATATTTTTTAATGGCGCTTATCGCAACATCGCAAGATTTACGGTATGGGGTGCGAAAGGTGGAAAAATTCGACCCAGTCGTGACCTCAGTTGGTTGTTAGGTAGTTTTATTAGCCTATCTCAGACTGCCTCGTCTATTCTCCGTGATCTTATTACTAGGCTTGGTTGCCGCACACTTCATCATTTTGATTGTTTTTTTCATTAAAAAAACACTCCATTTAAATTTGTTTGGATGTTGCAAATATTTGAGCCCGTGGTTCGCTAGGTTTCAGACGATCTGAAATTTTGCACACGACCCTGTATTACGTAGTACATGTACATCTTTAAACATAATCAAAATTTGAAGGGAACCTCGAGTGACCTGTCGCTGGTTCCGACATTTAAAAACCAAAAAACTTAAAAACAAAAAGTCATAGACTAATACTTATACATAATTTTAGCTGTTGAATAATTTTCACAGAATCTTGATGGACGCTGTACACTAAACTTCATGAACAGCATCACATATCGTGGTGTGACGTACAACAATCATAGTGAACACACGGATCAATAGAAATTGGTGTCGTTGTACACAATAAATTGGTGAACATTTTTTATAGCTTTGTAGTCATTCGTTTCGTTAAGAGCAACCAATCCAATTAAAGATTTTTTTAGTGGATTTGATAAACAGTCAATTCCAGGTTGGAATTCCTTAAATTGTGTTTTCCGGTACTTGTTAATTGTTACGCAATATTAAGTTTACCTTGAATATTGAGTTTTTTTTTCTGTTTTTTTTTTTATGTTTTGTGTAGTGGCGTTTGGTAAAAGAAAATTACAAGGGTGTGTCCCTTAAAACTTGGTTATTGTATTACGTTGTTAACTAAGTCAAGGAACTATAATAATAGTCCTTTATGGAGCTGGAACTAAACTAAAAATGTTATGAATGGACTAGATATTTTAAAGGTGGTGCACGCCTGCAAAATTTGGTACCGTCCATCGAGGACGCAAGCGACGATATGCATCTACAGGTCTCAAAGTGTTTTGACGCCTTCCCATCATGTTTCTGTTGTTGGTCCTCTTCCCATCGTCATTTAGTAGTAATAGACCCCTTCCAGTCTATAAACTGAATTACATGAGTTGATTAGCCTTTAAGCCGTTGTTTTCCCCGGTGTTTCTGAGGATGTTGTTCTTTTCTCAACCTAATTTGTTGTACAGGGAGCTTCCTTTCACTCAATCTGTGGTGGGTTGTCTGCAGGGAGGCATAGCCCACTTTGGGAAATCGGTCGCTTCATCCTCCCAGGTTGCTTGGATTTATGGCCAGTTGGACTTGACGGTCTCTCGCACACATCTTTGAAACCCCCTTGCCCCATACTGTGGACATATTTATCCAGGGGCCTTTGACTTGATGTCTCTCGCCACACATCTTTGAAACCTTGCCCATACTTGTGACATGATGATCCATTATCTGTGTTTTCTGTCCTTCTTCTGCTTTCCATCTTAATTTTGTCCGCGGTAATGATGTTTTTCAAGTGCTTCTTCTTTCTCATCACGTGGACCAGGGTTAATTGCTGGAGGTCGTCTTTTTATTGTGTATAAACATTGCTTTCAATTCATTAACGGTTCTCAAGGCATTCTTTGTTAGTTATATTTTTGATTGAGCGTCCAATTGAATGAGGTGGTTAATATTCGCGTCGGTTTCTCTCGCGGCAAAGGGGACGGAGGTTCGATTACGGTATCGACCACGCTCCTGTGTACCCCACCTATTAAATGGGGTACCTGACTTTGCTCTTTAATTTAGGGAGGAAAAATAAGCAAGGCGGAGGAAATGGAAGTGGGTTCACCCTACATCTCGATGCTTGGATCTAGGTAAAGGGAATAGTCCTCTAAACAGTGCACTTCTCTACGGGGCCAGAAATCGGCTTGTGGGACTACCTTTGACCTTAAACCTTTTTATCTTTTGATGTTCCTTAAACCTTTCTGCCTCATCTTTCTGAGAAAAACACTATCCTCTACTGCCCTAAAAGTGGATTCCTGTACAATTTTTCTTCAACATGTTGGTCCTGGTTTTACTTCCATTTACAATTAATTATTGGTTACATGTAACAGTTTCAGAAACTCCTTTTACTTGTGTTTTGTGACAATTTAATAGATAAGGAGGAAAAGGGATCCAGTTTCAACCGCCCATTGAGGCTTCATAATGGGTAATATGATTGGTCGGGCCATATTATTTTCATTGACCATCGGGCACACTTGGGTTTGTTTGTGGTCAGCATTCACGCCGCGCGCGCTTAAAAAAAAAAACCTTCCCTTAAGTTTGCTATGCGGTACCCAATTGGGGCTGGGGTCGACCCAAGAGGCCGTTTTGCGGCTCTAATTAAAATCCAACATCATCTGGGGATCGAAACATTAGGACAATTGAGTTAGTAAGCAAGTGACCACTAACCACTATGGCTACCGCGGATCTCCCAATAATGCTTACTAATGATTGGGATTAAATAGGAAGGAAAAACATGTGGTTGTTGTTTTTTGTTTGGGGGGGGGGGGGCGGGGTTGTTTTTTGTTTTAAAGGGTCCATCTTCATTGCACACTTTACCAACTCCATCAGTGCTCTTAATTCTCCTCTCTTAGATCACAACACACATACAACATCCATCAGTGCTCTAATCTCCTCTCTTAGATTCACACACATACAACTCTCCAACCAGTGGCTCTAATCTCCTCTCTTAGATCACACACATACAACTCCACAGTGCTCTATATCTCCTCATCTTAGATCACACACATACAACTCCATCAGTGCTCTAATCTCCTCTCTTAGATCACACACATACAACTCCATCAGTGCTCTAATCTCCTCTCTTAGATCACACACATACAACTCCATCAGTGCTCTAATCTCCTCTCTTAGATCACACAAGGAAGATCCCAGCACAGTGCACTAAATCCGTGGCACCGACGAGGATCCCAGTGTGTGTATACAGGAATCACACATTTTATACATATTTGTGTGGTATGTTTTCCTCATGTTGTAAATGTTGCCATGGCAGCGTACTCTTTACGACTTCCAACTGCCGTGGGATTGTTAACCTGCACAACTTACACACGGAAACTTCTATTTTTCGCCCTTATCTGAGAAGGCTAGTCATCGGATCTCACTACTCAGGAGATCGGGGGGGGGGGGGGGGGAAAAGGGGGGGGGGGGTGGGTATGATATCATTAGGACCCATTGGTTCTGAACAAGATTCCATCAAATATATTCCCTGTACTGGGAACCGAACCCAGTATCTTTAGAATTAGAGGCAGACGCCATACCTCTTATCCACTCCAACCGCCATAAATACTAAGAAAAATAACAGCAATACAATAATATACACCCAACATTATTTTTTTATTGCTTGCACTGGGACAAACCAGACAGCAGAAGGACAGAGAAAGTAGGCAAACAGGCAAGCAAATAAGCAGAAATAGTCACAGATGTACAGTTAGATCATTCCTAAAGGAAACGCCCCTGGAAACAAAATATCAGGTAGCTTCCAGCATTATTGATTTCACCTCCAACATCACCGTAGTCAGAAGCATTTTTTAGGTTGCCGTGTGAGTTACCTGATACTCACACGTTTGTTACGCAAAGCTTGATATTGTTGGCCATAAGAAATATATCAAAGTTGTTTAAATAACATTAACACAATAACACTCTATTTCATATTCTCGCCCTCTCTTTACGCTCTACAAATGATTATCGATTTCCATCTGTTTACTCGTTATATTTAAATATTGTGTAAATAAAGAAGAAATTTAGAAAGGAGAAAACAAACATATTTAGCAAACGAATATGCGACGCATTAAAGAGACGGGGTGAGGGAGAGAGAGACAGGATATTTTATAAGCTAAAGGCATAAACACCGGTGTAGCGAAAGGTTTTCCTAGTATGATAGTAGTGGTAGAGCAGAAGTAGAATCTCTCTCCAGAAAGTATGAAGTTCCAGTGCCCGAGAAGTACACTGGTATCACAAGTGAGTTACAGCTGTGAATACTCTGAGCTGGACAATAGATTTAGGCTTCAGAAGTATAAGATGCTACTTCGCTATCGTAACCCTATGTGATATTATAATTAAATTAGAAAAAAGTAACTCAAAATTTAACAGTTAAAAATTTAACAAGTCAAATGAGTACAATTATCCAATTTATTATGTACATCTATATATTCTTGTAATGCTAAATGGGTGTTGGAAGATGGTAAAATGTATGATTATTTACAGTTACAAATTAAAATAACTAATAGAAAAAGTCTTGGATTTATCTTCCACTGAATTTATAAAACAAGTTTGTCACATTATCTCTTGCCATCTAGTTTTCATCATTAGAAAGTCGTTTTAGAACTGCTCACAGGATTTGTTGGATGGAAATATATAAACTCAACTTTATCCACGTCTGCTCGAGGTTCCTCCGACACACTGGAGTACGGAGACTTTCCTTCAGCCCGCCCTATAACTACGGGGGACTAAGGTGTTGAAGTTTGGTTGACCTCTAGGCTTCAGTGAGCTGGATCAACTTCTTCAAGTCTTTAGTTTCTCGATCAGGAATGATCATAAACATTGATCATAAAAACCTGGAACAAGAAGTAATAGGTGGCCATTGTTCTAACAATCTCACCACCCTCTGCTGTTCATGATGCGACCATGTCTTCAGTGTTTGTATGTAAAATGAATGAATCATGGTAGTATTATTACAGAGATAGCATGATAAGATAATGTATAAGGTGCAGAATTAAACAATATACATGAATAAATCACATGTTATGATACATGGGTACGATATAACCTTTGCCTTTTTCCACTTATGGATGTCAAGTCACTTATGTACTTGCTGGTATGTCGTAAGCTTCCAGGCAAGAATTAGCCATAATATATTTGGCTAACCAATTAATGGTTATGCTTCCTGACAATGCCGGTGAAGGTTATCTCTGGTTAGCGTCATTCCCTTTTTTATTATATCTGCTACAATCAATCAGAAATAAAATCTGAAATAAAAATGATATTAGTAATACATATATTTTTAATAAACTTACATACCCTCTTAGGATTAATAAGCTCTCGGTGAGACTGTATTGGCTTAACTTAATCTGCCCTGCATGCAGCGTGAAAATAGAACTTTTCTTGCAGAGGCTGTCCTCCAGTTTCTCACTCTGGCTTCTGGATTTGGTGTGTGATTTACAATGCGCCGCTCTGTCCTTATATTTCAGTCTCTCGCGCGTACGAGAAAGCAGCTCCCAAATTCCCCAAAAGATTTTAGTTTCATCTCCTGTTTTGAAGCTATTTGAAACAATCTGTGCTTTTCCTGTACTCGTTTTTCTCTTCTGTCACTCACACACTTATCTCCTTCCTTCCTTCCTATATATCATTTCCTTTTCCCCATATGGGGCTTTCATTACATATAAGTTTTATACAATTCCGTTGAGGCTTGTTAGTGTAATAAATTTTTAAAGATTATTAGCTAACTTTTAGCCGATGTGATGAAGGTGAAAAATATTAATTATCTTTAAAACTATTTATATTTGAATAATATCCTTTTGGATATAATTCCTAGCCTATCTCCTTTGTTGAGTTATATTTATTTAATATTATTCCAACCATGCGTTCTCCTGTAGTGAATAATTTAATGTCCAGTAAATGCAAACTTTTAAAGTCGGCCATACATTCCTATATAGCTATTTCCTCATTCTTCAGTAATACTGTATGGCTTTTAACCGTAAGTCACATTTCCGCTGTCTACCAACTTCAAAGAAAGACCGCAGCGCTGACCTTGCGCTGGTGTGTGTGGGTGTCGCGTGGGCGTGTCGCGCTACAACCAAGCAAGTGTTTACCAAATCTCGCTACAGAGCCCTCTTCTTTAAAACAGTGCCTGCACGGTTAACTTTTTGGTAACACATGCTGCAGTTCCTCCTTAATTTTCTGTTTCTCTATATCTCCTTTGATAGGATGCCTACTTAAAAAATCGGGTCCTGGTATGTATCTCACATTGAACGAATATGGAGATAACAGTAAACTCCACCTTAAAAGTCGTGAATTTAATTTTTTAGACACTGCTAAAAACATCAAAGGCTGGTGATCACTTTCCACAATGAAGTGTTTCCCGTAAAGAAAAGGGGCGAATTTGTTGATCGACCAGACCAAAGCGAGGCATTCACGTTCAACGGTAGAATAATTTCTCTCAGCTGTATTTAACTTTCTACTGGCAAAAGCTACTGGTAATAGCATATGTGGCGGTGTGTCTGCCCGCTGTAGTAATGTTGCTCCGATGCCTACATTGCTAGCATCCGTTCTTAGTACGAATTCTTGTGTGAGATCGGGAAGGGCAAGGATAGGTTTATTTGTCAGCTTATTTTTCAACTCTGTATAAGCCTGTTCACACTCCACCGTCCATTGTATTTTATCCGGCGGACCTTTTTTGGTTAAGTCGGTTAATGGCGCGCAGAATGAGTTAAAATGGGGTATATATTTCTGATAAAACCCGCACAGTGACACAAAGGATCTTACATCCTTCTTAGTTTGTGGTCTTGGTGCTTTTCTCATTTTCTCTACATTCTTTGGGTCCGGAGACATTTGCCCTGTAGAGATAGTGTGACCGAAAAATTCAAATGTCTCACATCCAATATGACACTTAGTTGGGCGTGCTGTCAATCCCGTTTCTCTTAATCTACCTAACAACATGGAGAGTGCTACTACGTGTTCCTCGAATGTAGTGGTAGCAATCAGAATATCATCCATGAAGTTGGTGATATGAGGATTTTGTAATGGTTCCAACAATTTCCTCATCATTCTGGTGAAGATACTTGGAGCATTCTTTAAACCAAATGGGAGTACATTGAACTCGTAATGTCCATCCGGTGTACTAAAGGCTAACAGTTTCCTAACTTCTGGTTTCACTGGTATTTGGTAGTATCCCTTGCTTAGATCTACTTTTGAAAAATACCGAGCCTTACTCAATGTAGCAAACAACTGATTGGTGTCAGGTAATGCGTCTACCTGAGATTCAGTGATAGCATTTAGTTTCCTATAATCAATGCATAACCTGTGTTCACCACTAGGCTTCCTTAATAGCACCACACTTGAGCTGTAGGGAGATTCAGACTTTGAAATAATTTTCTCTTTTAAGAGATAATCAATCTCATCCTTGAGTGCCTGTCCTTTAGCATAAGGTATAGGGTATGTCCGCATACAAACTGGTGTAGGGTCAGTAATCGTCATGTCATACTCTAACAGATTAGTACACCCCGGCTTATCTGTGAGTACATCAGCATGGATTTCTAACACCTCCTGAACCTTTTTCCTCTGCTCAAGAGTTAAATGTTCACTCACATTAACCTGAGCATAGCTTTCCGTAGTTGATAGGGGTATTCCATGGAGGATATTTGGTTCATCCTGCATTTCTGTTGCATAATGGCCAGGGTCATGATATGGGCAATTTTGATGCTTCCCCTGTCATAATACTTTTTAAGCAAGGTTGACATGATACACCTTCTCCTTTCCTTTCTTGTCAAGTCTTATAGTTGGTCCGGGGAAAGTATTTCCAATATGACGTTAGGGTCCCTGCCATCCAATTTGCAATTTATTATTGCTGCTGGGCAACCAGTAACCACGAGAACCCTTTTCTCCCACCTCAAGTTCCCTATTTTTGCTGTTTTATTGTAGTAAGGCAGCACTGCTTCCTCCTGGCACTGTCTCAAGTTATCATTTGCCAGTTTCCAACTTGTTTTCAATCGAGATGTCAACTCGTTGAACGTATTGGTATGAAGAAGTCACGGTATCTTCAGCGCTATCATCAGTCCATGTCCGCAACAACGCTCCCAGTGGACCTTTGATTGGTCGTCCAAAACAACAATGTAGCTGGAGCCAATCCTGTGGAGTTTATGTGGGAATTCCCTATAGGCAAATAGTGCTGAGGGTAAGTATGTGTCCAAGTTTAAAGGTTTCTCATAGCCAACTTTCTAAGGATTGAAATGAGCGTGCCATTGAAACGCTCTACTTGACCTGGTTCCTCTGGTGGCGTGGTACGGGCTACAGTGATAATGTCTTAGCTTGAAATAACCTGAATACTTCTTGTTGTTAGCTTTCCCCTTAAACTGAGAACCATTTGTCAGTCAATATTTGATGTGGGAAACCTAATCGGGTGAAATATTGTTAACAGTGCCTCTGCCACATGTTTCGAATCTAATCGATGGACATTGTACTGCCTCTCCCCCCACATAGAGCAAAGTATCGACCCAAGGGTAAGATATATGCATTTCTCTTCTTGGTCCTACTGTGGGGTCCAACAATATCCACGGCAACACGTTCGAAGGGCGTTCCCATGATGGGCATTTCTCCCAGTGTTGCTGGTGCAGTCCTATGTTTAGGAGCTACTCTTTGGCATTCTGGACAGGATCTCACATACCTCTTTATGTCCTCTGTGATCCCTGGCCAAAAGTAGTGACAGGCTATCCGTTGTCCAGTGGCCCCTATTCCCATATGTCCACTGAAGGGTATAGCATGTCCTAGCTTCATAACCTGCTCCCTGTATGCTTTTGGCACTACAAGCTGTCCATGTCCTTTTGGTCCTGTTCGAGCTTTTCTATATAGTAGGCCTTTTTTTCATATATAAGTCTCCTTTCTCTGGAGGGTTATGGCTTTTAGGTAATTTGCCAAAGCAAGGCTTCAATGTACTGTCAGCAGTTTGAGCCTTTCTCATCTCTTCTGGATGAGTATTGATGATAGTGTCCTCCTCTTTATTAGAGCTTGCCCTGGTCTGGACTGTTGCCATCACTATGGGTCTTATAGGTTCTCCTAGAAAGACATATCTACATCCCAGTATTAATGGGTAGATAGGGTTGTCCATCACTGCTGCTTTGATCTCTCCTTCCACATAGCGAGATCTTATGTTGATTCGGGCTATGGGCAGTGTCATGGTTCCTGCTCCCTTGACTGGTCCTCTGATTTCCACTGTTTCTGTGGTTATCTGTTCCGGACTCACCAGAGAAGAGCACACTACTGAGTCAAAGTCCAAGCCTGTAACATATAAGCACAGTACTTGGGTGCCATTCAAGGTCACTTCCTCACAGACAGGGGGATGATGGAGGTCATTCTGACTATCTGCCAGGTCCTTCCTTCCCCTTGTTCTCTGTTGTAAGGCATGCAGCGTGATGAGGAGGGTTTTTCCGTCTGCATTCCGCAGTATTGTGGTTACTCATTTGGCAAGATTTACACCACTTTCCTTCCTTTCTTGGAGGTTTCTTTTCTGATCCTAGAGGGTTTTTGTCTTTATAATCAGTTCTGTGTTTGTTCTTGTTGGAATTGTCCCTGTGTTCATAGTTGGTAAAGTTTTGTGAAGGTTTGAAGTTTAGTCACCCTGCTTCTTCTTATTTCCTGATACTTCTGACTGAGCTGCTTGATATCTTTCCTTGAAGACCTGGGTTAAAATATCTTCCAATCTCTCAGCTCCTTGTTCCATAAGAAAATTTTCTCATTTTTTCTTGAGGCATGGATTCTTCTCAGTTGCTCCATCATGACCATTTCTTTTATATCTTGACACTATCTTCTAAGCTAATCCATTTTGTCAGATAAGTTTCCAATCTGGCAGAAAAAATGGTGATAGTTTTCTTCCTGGAAGTAAGCTTAGCAGTTTACGGAATCTCTTTCTATAAGATTCAGAATTCTTTTCGTACCTGACCAGTAAAGCTTGTTTTAAGATTTCATAATCTTCCTAGTCTTCTTTTGAGAGTTTTAAATAAACATCGTATGAAACTCCCCTCAACCCCTGAGATAGCTTAGGGCTCCATTTTTCCTTTTCCAATCCATAGGTAGAGGCCCAGTCTCTCATATCTATCCAGGTACGACTCAATGTGCGTCCTCTTTTTCAAATAAATGGATCCAGGTGGGAAACTCATGGGCTCCATTTGCCTGCGCTATGGTTGGAGCTACTTTGGATGGCTCAGAGTGAGGTGAAAGCTAGCACCATGATTGCTAGCTGCTCCCTGGAGTTCAAGTTCCTTTAAACACTAAAACTCATGCGCTCTTTGTAAACCTTCTTTCTTTCAGCTTTCCAAAATTAGTCTCTTTTTCTTCTCTTTCCAGTCTTTTGGCTTCTTCTCTGCTTCTAATATTTCTTTGCTTCAGTCTCAACTTCCATTCTTTTAGTCTCTCTTTCTGCCTCTAATTTCTTAGCTTCAGCCTCAACTTCTAATTCTTTTTGGTCTCTCTTTCTGCCTCTAATTTCTTAGCTTCAGCCTCAACTTCCATTTCTTTTGGTCTCTCTATCTAAATATTTATCTCACTTCAGTTGTGATATATCGGTATTATTAGAGCATTCCTGTCTATACCCAAGTCTTTTCCTTCCTGCATAATCGCAGCTCTAATCTTCACAATTCAGCCATGATGCTTACTTACCAGAGGGTATATAATTTTATCTTCACTAACAAACTAACTTAATTAAAATCAATTAATTACTTTGAACAAGACAAATCCTTAAAACCTTGTGAGCGTTTCCTATTTACTTCTAGTACTTCAATGGTTACTACTATTACAAACAAATTTCTAAGTTTTTAGAAATTTTTTCCAAAAAAAAAAATTTATTTTTTACAAAAATATTTGTGGCTCAAGATAGAAGAATACATAGATAGTGGCACCAGGATACAAAAATAATATCCGCGAAATGAGCCCCCAATGTAGCGAAAGGTTTTCCTAGTATGATAGTAGTGGTAGAGCAGAAGTAGAATCTCTCTCCAGAAAGTATGAAGTTCCAGTGCCCGAGAAGTACACTGGTATCACAAGTGAGTTACAGCTGTGAATACTCTGAGCTGGACAATAGATTTAGGCTTCAGAAGTATAAGATGCTACTTCGCTATCATAACCCTATGTGATATTATAATTAAATTAGAAAAAGTAACTCAAAATTTAACAGTTAAAAATTTAACAAGTCAAATGAGTACAATTATCCAATTTATTATGTACATCTATATATTCTTGTAATGATAAATGGGTGTTGGAAAGATGGTAAAATGTATGATTATTTACAGTTACAAAATTAAAATAACTAATAGAAAAAGTCTTGGATTTATCTTCCACTGAATTATAAAAAACAAACAATGTTTGTGGTACATTATCTCTTGCCATCTAGTTTTCATCATTAGAAAGTCGTTTTAGAACTGCTCACATGATTTGTTGGATGGAAATATATAAGCTCAACTTTATCCACGTCTTCTCGAGGTTCCTTCGACACACTGGAGTACGGAATACTTTCCTTCAGCCCGCCCTATAACTACGGGGGACTAAGTTGTGGAAGTTTGGTTGTCCTCTAGGCTTCAGTGAGTGGATCAACTTCTTCAAGTCTTTAGTTTCTCGATCAGGAGATGATCATAAAACATTGATCATAACAACCTGGAACAAGAAGTCATACGCGGCCATTGTTCTACCAATCTACCCTCCCTCTACTGTTCATGATGCGACCATGTCTTCAGTGTTTGTATGTAAATGAATGAATCATGGTAGTATATTACAGAGATAGCATGATAAGATAATGTATAAGGTGCAGAATTAACAATATACATGAATAAATCACATGTTATGATACATGGGTACGATATAACCTTTGCCTTCCACTTATGGATGTCAATCACTTATTGTAACTTGGACTGGTATGTCGTAAGTCGCTTCCAGGCAAGAATTAGCCATAATATATTTGGCTAACCAATTAATGGTTATGTTCCTGACAATGCCGGTGGTTAAGGTTATCTCTGGTTAGAGCGTCATTCCCTTTTTTTATTATATCTGCTACAATCAATCAGAAATAAATAATCTGAAATAAAATGATGATTTACATGTAGTAATACATAATTTTTTTAATAAACTTACATACCCTCTTAGGATTAATAAGCTCACGGTGAGACTGTATTGGCTTAACTTAATCTGCCCTGCATGCAGCGTGAAAATAGAACTTTTCTTGCAGAGGCTGTCCTCCAGTTTCTCACTCTGGCTTCTGGATTTGGTGTGTGATTTACAATGCGCCGCTCTGTCCTTATATTTCAGTCTCTCGCGCGCGTACGATGAGACAGAAGCAGCTCCCAAATTCCCCAAAAGGTTTTAGTTTCATCTCCTGATTTGAAGCTATTTGAAACAATCTGTGCTTTTCCTGTACTCGTTTTTCTCTTCTGTCACTCACACACTTATCTCCTTCCTTCCTTCCTATATATCATTCCCTTTTCCCCATATGAGGCTTTCATTCCATATAAGTTTTATCAAAATCCGTTGAGGCTTGTTAGTGTAATAAATTTTTAAAGATTATTAGCTAACTTTTAGCCGATGTGATGAAGGTGAAAAATATTAATTATCTTTAAAACTATTTATATTTGAATAATATCCTTTTGGATATAATTCCTAGCCTATCTCCTTTGTTGAGTTATATTTATTTAATATTATTCCAACCATGCGTTCTCCTGTAGTGCATAATTTAATGTCCAGTAAATGCAAACTTTTAAAGTCGGCCATACATTCCTATATAGCTATTTCCTCATTCTTCAGTAATACTGTATGGCTTTTAACCGTAAGTCACATTTCCGCTGTCTACCAACTTCAAAGAAAGACCGCAGCGCTGACCTTGCGCTGGTGTGGGTGGGTGTCGCGTGGGCGTGTCGCGCTACAACCAAGCAAGTGTTTACCGAATCTCGCTACAGAGCCCTCTTCTTTAAAACAGTGCCTGCACGGTTAACTTTTTGGTAACACATGCTGCAGTTCCTCCTTAATGTTCGGTTTCTCTATATCTCCTTTGATAGGATTGCCCTACTTAAAAAAATCGGGTCCAAGATTGTCCCGTGCTGCTATGTATCTCACATTGAACGAATATGGAGATAACAGTAAACTCCACCTTAAATGTCGGGAATTTATTTTTTGAGACACTGCTAAAAACATCAAAGGCTGGTGATCACTTTCCACAATGAAGTGTTTCCCGTAAAGAAAAGGGGCGAATTTGTTGATCGACCAGACCAAAGCGAGGAATTCACGTTCAACGGTAGAATAATCACTCTCAGCTGTATTTAACTTTCTACTGGCAAAAGCTACTGGTAATAGCATATGTGGCGGTGTGTCTGCCCGCTGTAGTAATGTTGCTCCGATGCCTACATTGCTAGCATCCGTGCTTAGTACGAATTCTTGTGTGAGATCGGGAAGGGCAAGGATAGGTTTATTTGTCAGCTTATTTTTCAACTCTGTATAAGCCTGTTCACACTCCACAGTCCATTGTATTTTATCCGGCTGACCTTTTTTGGTTAAGTCGGTTAATGGCGCGCACAATGAGTTAAAATGGGGTATATATTTCTGATAAAACCCGCACAGTGACACAAAGGATCTTACATCCTTCTTAGTTTGTGGTCTTGGTGCTTTTCTCATTTTCTCTACATTCTTTGGGTCCGGAGACATTTGCCCTGTAGAGATAGTGTGACCTAAAAATTCCAATGTCTCACATCCAATATGACACTTAGTTGGGCGTGCTGTCAATCCCGTTTCTCTTAATCTACCTAACAACAGGAGAGTGCTACTATACGTGTTTGCCTCGAATGTAGTGTGTAGCAATCAGAATATCTATTCATCCATTGAATTGGTGATTGATATGAATTTTTGTAATGGGGTTCCAACAATTTCATAATCATCATTTCTGGTGAAGATACTTGGGAGCATTCTTTAAACCAAATGGGAGTACATTGAACTCGTAATGTCCATCCGGTGTACTAAAGGCTAACAGTTTCCTAACTTCTGGTTTCACTGGTATTTGGTAGTATCCCTTGCTTAGATCTACTTTTGAAAAATACCGAGCGTTACTCAATGTAGCAAACAACTGATTGGTGTCAGGTAATGGGTCTACCTGAGATTCAGTGATAGCATTTAGTTTCCTATAATCAATGCATAACCTGTGTTCACTACTAGGTTTCCTTAATAGCACCACACTTGAGCTGTAGGGAGATTCAGACTTTGAAATAATTTTCTCTTTTAAGAGATAATCAATCTCATCCTTGAGTGCCTGTCCTTTAGCATAAGGTATAGGGTATGTCCGCATACAAACTGGTGTATAGGGGGTCAGTAAATCGTCATGTCAATACTCTAACAGATTAGTACACCCGGCTTATCTGTGAGTACTCAGCATGGATTTCTAACACCTCCTGAACCTTTTTCCTCTGCTCAAGAGTTAAATGTTCACTCACAATAACCAGAGCATAGCTTTCCGTAGTTGATAGGGGGTATTCCATGAGGAAATTGGTTCATCTGCATTTCTGTTGCAATGGCACGGGTCATGATATGGGCAACTTCTGATGCTTCCCTGTCATAATACTTTTTAAGAAGGTTGACATGATACACCTTCTCCTTTCCTTTCTTGTCAATCTTATAGTTGGTCCGGGAAAGTTTTTCCAATATGGACGTAGGGTCCCTGCCATCCAATTGCAATTTATTATTGCTGTGGGCAACAGTAACAAGAAACCTTTTCTCCCACCTCAAGTTCCCTATCTTTTGCTGTTTTTATTGTAGTAAGCAGCCTGCTTCCTCATGGCCTGTCTCAAGTTATCATTTGCCCCAGTTTGGTGTGGCAACTTGTTTTCAATCGAGATGTCAATCGTTGACGTATTGGTATGAAGGAAGTCACGGTTTCTTCTGCTTTTTCATCAGTCCATGTCCGCAACAATGCTTCCAGTGGACCTTTGAGTGGTCGACCAAACAACAATGTAGCTGGAGCCAATCCTGTGGAGTTATGTGGGACTTCCCTATAGGCAAATAGTGCTGCGGGTAAGTATGTGACCCAAGTCTCGGGTTTCTCACTCGCGAACTTGCTAAGGATTGAAATGAGCGTGCCATTGAACCGCTCTACTTGACCATTCCCTGGGGCGTGGTACGGGCTACAGTGATAATGTCTAGCTTGAAATAACCTGAATACTTCTTGTGTTAGCTTTCCCCTAAACTGAGAACTATTGTCAGTCAATATTTGATGTGGGAAACCTAATCGGGTGAATATTGTTAACAGTGCCTCTGCCACATGTTTCGAATCTATCGATGACATTGCTACTGCCTCTCCCCACATAGAGCAAGTATCGACCAAGGTTAAGATATATGCTTATCTCTTCTTGGTCCTACTGAGGGGTCCAACAATATCCACGGCAACACGTTCGAAGGGCGTTCCCATGATGGGCATTTCTCCCAGTGTTGCTGGTGCAGTCCTATGTTTAGGAGCTACTCTTTGGCATTCTGGACAGGATCTCACATACCTCTTTATGTCCTCTGTGATCCCTGTCCAAAAGTAGTGACAGGCTATCCGTTGTCCAGTGGCCCCTATTCCCATATGTCCACTGAAGGGTATAGCATGTCCTAGCTTCATAACCTGCTCCCTGTATGATTTTGGCACTACAAGCTGTCCATGTCCTTTTGGCCCTGTTCCAGCTTTTCTATATAGTAGGCCTTTTTTCATATATAAGTCTCCTTTCTCTGGAGGGTTATGGCTTTTAGGTAATTTGCCAAAGCAAGGCTTCAATGTACTGTCAGCAGTTTGAGCCTTTCTCATCTCTTCTGGATGAGTATTGATGATAGTGTCCTCCTCTTTCTTAGAGCTTGCCCTGGTCTGGACTGTTGCCATCACTATGGGTCTTATAGGTTCTCCTAGAAAGACATATCTACATCCCAGTATTAATGGGTAGATAGGGTTGTCCATCACTGCTGCTTTGATCTCTCCTTCCACATAGCGAGATCTTATGTTGATTCGGGCTATGGGCAGTGTCATGGTTCCTGCTCCCTTGACTGGTCCTCTGATTTCCACTGTTTCTGTGGTTATCTGTTCCGGACTCACCAGAGAAGAGCACACTACTGAGTCAAAGTCCAAGCCTGTATCATATAAGCACAGTACTTGGGTGCCATTCAAGGTCACTTCCTCACAGACAGGGGGATGATGGAGGTCATTCTGACTATCTGCCAGGTCCTTCCTTCCCTTGTTCTCTGTTGTAAGGCATGCAGCGTGATGAGGAGGGTTTTTCCGTCTGCATTCCGCAGTATTGTGGTTACTCATTTGGCAAGATTTACACCACTTTCCTTCCTTTCTTGGAGGTTTCTTTTCTGATCCTAGAGGGTTTTTGTCTTTATAATCAGTTCTGTGTTTGTTCTTGTTGGAATTGTCCCTGTGTTCATAGTTGGTAAAGTTTTGTGAAGGTTTGAAGTTCTCACCCTGCTTCTTCTTATTTCCTGATACTTCTGACTGAGCTGCTTGATATCTTTCAGCCATGGTTAAAATATCTTCCAATCTCTCAGCTCCTTGTTCCATAAGAAATTTTCTCATTTCTTGAGGCATGGATTCTCTCAGTTGCTCCATCATGACCATTTCTTTTATATCTTGACACTTTCCTAAGCTAATCCATTTTGTCAGATAAGTTTCCAATCTGGCAGAAAACTGGTGATAGTTTTCTCCTGGAAGTAGCTTAGCAGTTCGGAATCTCTTTCTATAAGATTCAGAATTCTTTTCGTACCTGACCAGTAAAGCTTGTTTTAAGATTTCATAATCTTCCTGGTCTTCTTTTGAGAGTTTTAAATAAACATCGTATGAAACTCCCCTCAACCCCTGAGATAGCTTAAGGCTCCATTTTTCCTTTTCCAATCCATAGGTAGAGGCCAGTCTCTCATATCTATCCAGGTACGACTCAATGGCGTCCTCTTTTTCAATAAATGGATCCAGGTGGAAACTCATGGCTCCATTTGCCGCGCTATGGTTGGAGCTACTCTCAGAGTGAGGTGAGCTAGCACCATGATTGCTAGCTGCTCCCTGGAGTTCAAGTTCCTTTAAACTTAACTCATGCGCTCTTTGTAACCTTCTTTCTTCAGCTTCCAAAATTAGTCTCTTTTCTTCTCTTTCCAGTCTTTTGGCTTCTCTCTCTGCTTCTAATTTCTTAGCTTCAGTCTCAACTTCCATTCTTTTAGTCTCTCTTTCTGCCTCTAATTTCTTAGCTTCAGCCTCAACTTCCATTCTTTTGGTCTCTCTTTCTGCCTCTAATTTCTTAGCTTCAGCCTCAACTTCCATTCTTTTGGTCTCTCTATCTAAATATTTATCCACTTCAGTTGTGATATATCGAATTAGAGCATCTCCTGTCATACCCAAGTCTTTTCCTTCCTGCATAATCGCAGCTCTAAACTTCACCAATTCAGCCATGATGCTTACTTACCAGAGGGTATATAATTTTATCTTCACTAACAAACTAACTTAATTAAAATCAATTAATTACTTTGAACAAGACAAATCCTTAAAACCTTGTGAGCGTTTCCTATTTACTTCGTACTCAATGGTACTACTATTACAAACAAATTTCTAAGTTTTTAGAATTTTTTCCAAAAAAAAAAAAATTTATTTTTACAAACTATTTGTGGCTCAAGATAGAAGAATACATAGATAGTGGCCCAGGATACAAAATAATATCCCGCGAAAGAGCCCCCAATGTAGCGAAAGGTTTTCCTAGTATGATAGTAGTGGTAGAGCAGAAGTAGAATCTCTCTCCAGAAAGTATGAAGTTCCAGTGCCCGAGAAGTACACTGGTATCACAAGTGAGTTACAGCTGTGAATACTCTGAGCTGGACAATAGATTTAGGCTTCAGAAGTATAAGATGCTACTTCGCTATCGTAACCCTATGTGATATTATAATTAAATTAGAAAAAGTAACTCAAAATTTAACAGTTAAAAATTTAACAAGTCAAATGAGTACAATTATCCAATTTATTATGTACATCTATATATTCTTGTAATGATAAATGGGTGTTGGAAGATGGTAAAATGTATGATTATTTACAGTTACAAATTAAAATAACTAATAGAAAAAGTCTTGGATTTATCTTCCACTGAATTTATAAAACAAGTTTGTCACATTATCTCTTGCCATCTAGTTTTCATCATTAGAAAGTCGTTTTAGAACTGCTCACAGGATTTGTTGGATGGAAATATATAAACTCAACTTTATCCACGTCTGCTCGAGGTTCCTCCGACACACTGGAGTACGGAAGACTTTCCTTCAGCCCGCCCTATAACTACGGGGGACTAAGGTGTTGAAGTTTGGTTGACCTCTAGGCTTCAGTGAGCTGGATCAACTTCTTCAAGTCTTTAGTTTCTCGATCAGGAATGATCATAAACATTGATCATAAAAACCTGGAACAAGAAGTAATAGGTGGCCATTGTTCTAACAATCTCACCACCCTCTGCTGTTCATGATGCGACCATGTCTTCAGTGTTTGTATGTAAATGAATGAATCATGGTAGTATATTACAGAGATAGCATGATAAGATAATGTATAAGGTGCAGAATTAACAATATACATGAATAAATCACATGTTATGATACATGGGTACGATATAACCTTTGCCTTCCACTTATGGATGTCAAGTCACTTATGTACTTGCTGGTATGTCGTAAGCTTCCAGGCAAGAATTAGCCATAATATATTTGGCTAACCAATTAATGGTTATGCTTCCTGACAATGCCGGTGAAGGTTATCTCTGGTTAGCGTCATTCCCTTTTTTATTATATCTGCTACAATCAATCAGAAATAAAATCTGAAATAAAATGATATTAGTAATACATATATTTTTAATAAACTTACATACCCTCTTAGGATTAATAAGCTCACGGTGAGACTGTATTGGCTTAACTTAATCTGCCCTGCATGCAGCGTGAAAATAGAACTTTTCTTGCAGAGGCTGTCCTCCAGTTTCTCACTCTGGCTTCTGGATTTGGTGTGTGATTTACAATGCGCCGCTCTGTCCTTATATTTCAGTCTCTCGCGCGTACGAGAAAGCAGCTCATTCCCCAAAAGATTTTAGTTTCATCTCCTGTTTTGAAGCTATTTGAAACAATCTGTGCTTTTCCTGTACTCGTTTTTCTCTTCTGTCACTCACACACTTATCTCCTTCCTTCCTTCCTATATATCATTTCCTTTTCCCCATATGGGGCTTTCATTACATATAAGTTTTATACAATTCCGTTGAGGCTTGTTAGTGTAATAAATTTTTAAAGATTATTAGCTAACTTTTAGCCGATGTGATGAAGGTGAAAAATATTAATTATCTTTAAAACTATTTATATTTGAATAATATCCTTTTGGATATAATTCCTAGCCTATCTCCTTTGTTGAGTTATATTTATTTAATATTATTCCAACCATGCGTTCTCCTGTAGTGAATAATTTAATGTCCAGTAAATGCAAACTTTTAAAGTCGGCCATACATTCCTATATAGCTATTTCCTCATTCTTCAGTAATACTGTATGGCTTTTAACCGTAAGTCACATTTCCGCTGTCTACCAACTTCAAAGAAAGACCGCAGCGCTGACCTTGCGCTGGTGTGTGTGGGTGTCGCGTGGGCGTGTCGCGCTACAACCAAGCAAGTGTTTACCAAATCTCGCTACAACCGGGCTTGATCTCGAAACTTGATCTCGAAATCAATATAGCCTATTAGGATCGACCGATGAGCAACGAGCGTTGGTCAGACCATTAGACACTTCATAAGGTGACTGGATGTTGAACTGTGAAGAGCTGACGGCCATAACTGTATTACTAAACATGTCACTGAGCGCTGAAGAAATCAATACCGCGGCAAATAAGAATCGATACCCATGAAAAATTCGGCTTCTATTCATCTCTTGTTTGAGTTTTGAGATTCGGGACCGCGCGCAAAACAAAACATCGACCACGAGATTAGAATATATCGACATAGCATGTTTATGTAATCTATTGTCTATCAGACATAGAGGCAGGTTATGATCTCACACATGTCTGTCTACATACAATTCACAGTTCATGTTTATGTAATCTATTGTCTATCAGACATAGAGGCAGGTTATGATCTCACACATGTCTGTCTACAAACAATTCACAGTTCATGTTTATGTAATCTATTGTCTATCAGACATAGAGGCAGGTTATGATCTCACACATGTCTGTCTACAAACAATTCACAGTTCATGTTTATGTAATCTATTGTCTATCAGACATAGAGGCAGGTTATGATCTCACACATGTCTGTCTACAATACAATCACAGTTCATGTTTATGTAATCTATTGTCTATCAGACATAGAGGCAGGTTATGACCTCACACATGTCTGTCTACAAACAATTCACAGTTCATGTTTATGTAATCTATTGTCTATCAGACATAGAGGCAGGTTATGACCTCACACATCTCTGTCTACACAGCTCTCCAACTGCCGTGCCCACTCAAACAAATATAACACATTATCATCATCGTCATCATCATCATCGTCATCACCATCATCGTCATCATCATCGTCATCACCATCATCGTCATCACCATCATCGTCATCATCATCATCGTCATGATCATCATCATCGTCATCATCATCATCATCGTCATCATCATCATCATCGTCATCATCATCATTTTCTCAGCATATAAACACAACTAAAGCTGATCCTGCAGGAATCCTGCACCAAACATGCAACTACTCTTCCAGCCGTTGTTTCTCAGGCTGTTTATTTTAAATGATGAGGTTGCCAGCCTAATGCACCTTATATCAGTCGCCTCATACGACATGCTTATTCTTTCTTTGTCTCTTTCCTTGGAACTACACATATTTGTTTATAAATAAGTTTTGGAGTAGCAGCAGCCTATCACTACGCATGTAATGAGTAAAAAGTTATATGTTTATAAACAAGTCCGTCCTGTGACAACTTTCCCCACTCTGACACACAAGCAGGGAGCGATATAAAACGTTCATGTCTTTAAAACAGATTTTTTAAGCATTCTTTTGTTGTGCCATGGACCCTTTGATAGTCCGATGAAGTCTATGGATCCCTTCTTTGAAAAAAAATGTACATAAAAGCATTATTTTAAAAAAAAAACGTTATATTTTAAATGTTAAAACGTATTCGCCGAGAAACCAAGTTAGGGGGTCTTGCACGTTTTGAAAATAAGGTAGTGATATCTTCTTTGTCTTCTTCTTCGTACACTTTCAGACGTCAACTTGGAACAAATGATTTCAAGACCTAAATATCTTTTATATTTGGACATGCGCCCTAATATAACCGACTAGGTTGAACGCCAAAACGAGGCAAAAATTTTTTTTTAATTTTAAAACGTCAACTTGAATATGTTCAAAGACAGCCGGGGGTCAGCTTGAAGCTGATCTCTGTAGAGTATTTCCTGTTCCAGGAATGGTTCTGGCGACGGCCATATGTGCTTTCGTTCCTCATATGTTGGGTATCTTTGAAGCAGATGTTCAGCAGTCATTTTAACGGTGCCACAGTTACACTTGTCAGTAGTTCCTATATTTAGATTGTTGAATAGATGGTTATCTCACACCGTTGTGGCCCGTGCGGAGTCTGAACATTACCATTTGTTCACTTCTGCTAAGCTGGTAATATGCATGCTCTGCTTCCCATCTGTTCCCGTATCTGCCTCCTGATATAACTCTTTGCCTTACATTATTCAGAGTCGCGCACCACTTTTTACAGCTGTGTAGGCTGGAGCGTGGTTTCGAACCCGGTACCTTTACTTCAAGAAGCAAGCGCTCTAACCGCTTGCCACTCGGAAGCTTCATCGAAATACACGGAAAGGGAAAAAAATTTGAATGAACAAAATATTTAAAAAAATTAGAGACAGAAGTGAGATTTATTTTTAAAACAGCAGTCTGGAAAATGACTAATGACTGATAATGGGAAAACTATAACGATTTAGAGATTTGGAAGAGAAAAATAACACGAGAAAAACAACGATTTTTTAAAAAACAAACAAACAGAAATAACAAAAAGAACAATGAGAAAGTGCGACAATAAATGATCATGAACACCTAAATTCCAGGAACATGACATATTTCATTAAACCTGCATCCGTTTATCTAAGATAAAGTCAGAGAATAATGATGAACAGACTGACAACGATAAGACCTGGCAGTGATGAGGTGTAGAGGGATTTTTTTTTTTTAACTAGGTCGTCAGCACGAGAAAACACTGTGTGATGTTGTTGCGATGGTGTGTTTGAATTTAACGACTCTAGTGCTGGGATTATACAATTGTGAAGAAGCTGGGGCAGAGGTTGAGTGTGGCCACTCTTGGACGAGGTTTATGAATGAGACGAAGCTAGGGGTAGGCTTTGTAGTGGGTTTGATGGTATTGTATGATGGTGATATTACTACGTGTGATGCATGAGGTCAGCTGTGAAGGCTCCTGAGATAAAATGTAGCTGTGAATTGTCAGAAGGCCCTTCTTGCTACCACTACGACCTCACACCTATCTTTTTTTACTAATGAATGTGACTACGTTAAATGTCTAGGGTAATGATATGTAATGTGTTGTGGTAGTTTTCAGACACACACACAGATATTTACTAAGTCTAATAATATTAATAAAATGTTATAATACACGGAACTAACTCAGTTGTGTAAAATTTTGATAGTAATTTTCTTACATTTATTTGTTCTGGACCAAGGTTTTATTTTGGCCAGAACATATGAAAGGTTTTAGAAATTTATGAAAAAATGCATGGATATTACATAATAAATGCAAGGTGTGTACATATATGTTACTAGACTAGTTAATTTTATTATTGGTTATAGTAGTAATCTATTGTGGGAGAACTTTTCATGGATGTGCTGTTGGGGTGGCCTCATCACTCCCTGTCTATGGCGATTACACAGTGTCCAGTTAATTGATGGAATTTTTATGGGTGTGTTTCTAATTAAGTTGAGTTGGTGAACTCTCAGCAGACCAGGCGCTCACTTAACTTGAAGGTGTAGCTCTGGTGCTGAGATCTGGTGGCCCCACCTCTCCGTGCTTGGGGGCAATATCAGAAATCTGGTGGCCCCACCTCTCCGTGCTTGGGGGCAATATCAGAAATATGGTGGCCCCACCTCTCCGTGCTTGGGGGCAATATCAGAATAGGCTGCCCCACCTCTCCGTGCTTGGGGGCTACCCAGGCTGCTCTGACCCAAATATACTGCACGGGTCCACTCTGGTAAAATTCAACTACTCATTTGACACCGCATTGGTGCCAACTGAAACTCACAGCTCTGCAATCAAAGTATTAATCATGTGTCAAAATTCCATCCTCTAACCATTGCTGGACACAACACTGCACAACAACAACACACACATAGACGGGTCAGATCTCTCTGACCAAACAAACACATCTTACCAAGTTGGTTTCACATAGGATAAGTTCTCCCAGACTACAGATTCTGAAATATGTTCATTAGTTTCCTGCCATAAAATAGGATAGGTGATATGTTTCACTGATCTCAACACTTGATCTGTCCTTCCTAATCCTTGCTGGAGTTTATGTATTTTATTGTCTCTAGACCCTGAACTGGGGCGGGGGGTCTAGAGCGAACCCTTACTTGTTGTAAGGAACAGATTATGCGTTTGCAGTATCAAATCACTCGAACCTTAAACAAATATTAAAATGTACAAAGAAATAATTTCAGTCTTACCAGAAATATGAATATAGTACACAGTTAAATAAATGCTAGCAAAACTCAGCTGAGCTGCTGGCCTTATGATGGCGTCCCTCTAAATACTTCAATAGCTTCTGGGAATTTACACCACTTGATAATTCACTGTGTCTACAAGGACAGCTAATACTGAATGGCACAAAATGCGCGTCTGAGCGCCGATAATATCTTCATCTATGGCCAATCGCTGCCTTTTCTTTTTTTTCAAATTCAAATATCCTACCACAAAGTCATTTCAGTCAGACCTCAGTCAAGTATGCCTTATTGTCTGTTGGTCCGTCCGTCTCTACTTGCGTTTCACAAAAAAAACACACATTGTTTTTTGAACCAACCTGCTTTCCCCTACACAATTCTGCCCTTTAAGTTATTTCTAGCCACTATTTACCATCCACCCCCGTCTCTTCATTCCACTAGATTTTAGCACTTGCGGCTTTCAAGGCCACAACTTTTTGAAAATTAGTGACATGTTTTATCCCACTGCAGACGTTTCGCTGATATGAACAACACAGTCTTTTGTCAATATCTTTCGTATTATCTGTCCGTCTGTATAAATGAAAGCATATTATTTCACTGCTCAAGATAGGCCATCCGGCCAGCTAGGTTTTATATTCCTAACATTATTATTAAGAAAAGTGACTTTTCAAATATTTTCTAGAATTTTCTGGAACGCGCTCATCACTGCATTCAAATAAACGGGCTAAGTTATAGCAAAAGCGTCCAATAAATGACTGTGGCGTATAATATCCAAGGTCCCTTTTGTCGATTTCTTTACTTTATGTCAACTTGGGGACGTGACTTTTTCCTCCTTTCCCCACCAATTTGCGTCCTTTTGCCTCGCTAGTTTCAAGCACGCGTTCAGTCAGATTTTTCCTTTTGATCGTTTTGCCTTCAAGTCCAACAATTTAATTTCCATGGCGGGTGATGACCCGCGGCGTGGGCGATCATGTATTCTAGCAGCTTACGCATTAGTTTTTATCCCTACGTTGTATCATTGGAGATATTTTAACGTTGTATCATTGTTAATTTTGTGACAGGCTTATAAAACTGTGACGAAGCTAGGCTAGGCTTATAAAAATGTGACGAAGCTAGGGTTAGGCTTATAAAAATGTGACTAAGCTAGGGTTAGGCTCATAAAAATGTGACAAGCTAGGGATAGGCTTATAAAAATGTGACGAGGCTAGGGCAAGGCTTATACAAATGTGACGAAGCTAGGGCTAGGCTTATACAAATGTGACGAAGCTAGGGTTAGGCTTATAAAATGTGATGAAGCTAGGGCTATGCTTATAAAATGTGATGAAGCTAGGGTTAGGCTTATAAAACTGTGACTAAGCTAGGGCTAGGCTTATAAAATGTGACTAAGCTAGGGCAAGGCTTATAAAATGTGACTAAGCTTAGGGCTAGGCTTATAAAAATGTGACTAAGCTAGGGTTAGGCTTATAAAAATGTGAAAAGCTAGGGATAGGCTATTAAAATGTGACGAGGCTAGGGATAGGTTTTAAAAAATGTGACGAAGCTAGGGCTAGGCTTATACAAATGTGACGAAGCTAGTAGGCTAAGCTTATAAAATATGACGAAGCGCAGGCTAAGCTTATAAAAATGTGACGAAGCTAGGGCTAGGTTTATAAAAATGTGACGAGGCTAGGGCTGGGCTTATACAGATGTGACAAAGCTAGGGCCAGAGTTATAAAAATGTAACGAAGCTTGGACAGAGTTTCGTCATTCTTGGATGGGGTTTATGAATGTGACGAAGCTAGGGCTAAGCTTATAAAACTGTGATAAAGCTAAGCACTGTTTATGAAATTGGCGACTCTTCAATCGATGTATGCATGCGACTTTGCTATGTGATTTCTGAATACAGCAATTCCGGAAAGGAGTTGGTATCAAAATCTCGGAGTCATGTGGTCAAAAAGTGTGCAACAAGCTTGTATAACCAAGTCGTAATTTTTCTTCTACGTGATGTGATGAAATTGTTTAGAGTGATAAATGGCTGGCTGTTGAACTGTTATTGTGGAAAGAGAGTCAAGAACTGTTGGACTTGACGGTTTGACACGGTGACAAAGGAAAAACTGAACAAGTTCGACAGTAAGAGCGTGAAGACAGGCGGATGAATATGACAAGAGACAGACTAAGTGATGACAGCTGCGCCGTAAGCGAAAGTTCTCCCAGCCTTTAATAACAGCGACCTCTGTTGGTTATTGTTTGGTATAAGAGACACAAGATGGCGGATGGCAAATGGCTACCTCTTGTAGCACTTTACAGTGGTGTGGCCCGTGTAGTTTCCGGGGAGGGGAGGGTGTCTCTATGGAGAAAGACAGTGAATATGACTAATATTGCTTTAAGCATGTCACGTGATGCGAACTTCGAGGTTGTGCCTTGGGGCTAGGCATCTAATCATGTAAAATAAACTACTACATTAACAACTGCGACAGGAGCACAGGCATGCTTTGTTGAATGCTTCCTTGAGTGACAGTTCCATGGCCCAAAAGCAGTGAAAAAGGAAATAAGGATGACGATGTATATCTTTAACACAGGTTAATTCATCCCTTCATGGCATTCTCTGATATAACATCCCTTCATGGCATTCTCTGATATAACATTCCTTTGTTTGTTCTGATTTGAAAAGTAGTTAAACATTTTAAAATTGTATTTACAAAAACACAAAAAAAGAGTTTTTAAGTTTTAACGCATGTTAACAAATAGACAACAATATTAAAACATGTTAACAAATAGACAACAATATTAAAGCATGTTAACAGGTGGATAACAATATTAAAGCATGTTAACAAATAGACAACAATATTTTACACACTCAGGTCAGCTCTGAATATTCATAAAGGTATTTTAATTGGTACTTACGTTTACAGAGATTTTGAAAAGGAAGTCAGTTGAAATGAAGTTTAGTGGGACGCAAGTTGGATACGGACGTAAAAAAATAATTCTTAGAAGCAGAAACACGGAATAACAGATAGGTTCGGGATTCTGAAACCAAATCCTAAACTCTAACCATAACCTTAACCCTAACGACGTGAGGCGACTTATTTGGAAGGGATCCAAGAACACGTTCCACTGTTCTTCATTTCAACCAAGCACCTTTGTGCAACACATTTGTTTTCTTCTCGATTGTTGACTTTATGACATTCAGTATTTTGCCGGACACAACTATGTCTCGATAGAAGCTACACTTCGTTAACATTCATTCATTCTCCTTTAAACTCCTTACGAAGCTTGGCGCTATCAGTGCAGTCAGTCCCCATATAGGGAAGCCTGTACCCGGCATTCTCATGCTCTTTACAGCGGTGTTTTCTGTAGCAACGCGTTTTATATGATCAGGTTGCCAGCCTCATGGGCAACCCTCGTACGGTAGTGCTATTTTTTCTTTCTTTGTCTCATTAGATACCCCCCCCCCCCCGGGGACCTACACGGGCCACGTCTGTAACACAGTGTATGATGTTACAGGATATACGTGCTTTTCAAAGTTTGTTTGTTTAAACGTAATCTTGTCGTGTTAGAACCAGGTAAGTGCTCGTGTAACAAGGCGTGATCAGAAGACGCCGGCTGTGGGTAGGACATACGTTGAGGAAATTTGTTGATAGCAATACATGTCAGGCCCCTTATAGTTTAGAGGGGGGGGGGGGGATATCTCAAGAGGCAATGAAGGGACAGGACTATTGCATCCACATGCATGTCGTACCAGGCAACTAATATGAGGTTGTGCCTGGAGCTGGCTAAAAAGAAAATGCAACAGAAAACACTGCTGCAGCAGCACGTGACTTCTTGCTAGGGGACCAGGTGCGGCGGTGGCTCCATGTCCGGCACCTCGGCTTCTGGATACGACCAACCACCCAAAAGATCGAATCTAGCCTTTATACAATATGCAAGCTGCACGCGGGGCCACGCGTCTGGAGGGAGCACATTTTGAAAAAGGTCATAGAGAATCTAACAATACAACATCACATTTTGGGAGGAAAACTCTTCAATAATGTAGTGGTTTCAGGCAGGGTATGTGTAGACACAACATAATTTAGCGCTGCATAACAGAAAATTATATACCGACATCGGCTCGTTTTAAATTGAAATATGAAATATTAATCCAACGATAAGATTAAAGACAACTACAGTTTTTGTTAAAGAAGATGAAACAATCATCCAACAAAACAGTTTAGAACGTTCATCATCATCATCCATCATCAATCATCACCATCATCATCACCATCATCATCTTCATCATCATCATCACCACCACCATCACCACCACCATCACTACCATCATCATCATCACCACCACCATCATCATCATCAATCATCACCATCATCATCACCATCATCATCATCACCATCATCATCATCATCATCATCAATCATCACCATCATCATCACCATCACCATCATCATCATCAATCATCACCATCATCATCATCACCATCACCATCATCATCAATCATCACCATCATCATCAATCATCACCATCACCAACACCACCATCATCAATCATCACCATCATCATCAATAATCACCATCATCATCAATCATCACCATCACCACCACCACCATCATCAATCATCACCATCATCCCCATCACCACCATCACCATCATCACCATCATCATCAATCATCACCATCATCATCAATCATCACCATCACCACCATAATCAATCATCATCATCCCCATCATCATCACCATCATCATCCTTTGCGCTACTTACAGAACACTCAGCCACCGCTGCAGATGGTCCCTGTTGTAGGAAGTCTGCACCAAGAAGTCACATGATCTTACAGCAGTGGTTTCTGGGACAATTTGTTTTATATGATGAGCTTGCCAACTTCCATATACAACCTCATGTTAGTACGACATGCTGGAGGGTACAGTAATCGACATGCTGGAGGGTACAGTAATCGACATGCTGGAGGGTACAGTAATCGACATGCTGGAGGGTACAGTAATCGAAATGCTAGAGGGTACAGTAATCGACATGCTGGAGGGTACAGTAATCTTATGTTTTCTTTGTCTCTTCAGAGACACCCCCGGGAACTACACGGAAAAGAAAGACATGTGGGATACTAAAGTAGCACTTAATGACATTAGTTAGGGATTAACACCAGATGACACCCAAGCCGTCCTCTGTTCAAACGTAACTCGATCTCCTCGTGGTATTGACCGAACTGTCGTGTGTGGTGTTTACAAGAATGACTCACGGAGGAGACAACCACTGCAAGCTATAAAAAACGTTGCACAAGCTGGCAATGAAACAACAAAAGGGAGGGGGTCTGTATGAGCTAGCAACCCCATCATGTGAAACAAGCTGGCAATGAAACAACAAAAGGGGGGTGGAGGGTCTGTATGAGCTAGCAACCCCATCATGTGAAACAAGCTGATACAGAAATCACTAATGCAAGAGATCACTAAGTACTTTAGCTCAGTCTTCATCCACGTCTTTCCCAAGTGTCGTGTCAACAGGCGTATGCGACTATGCCTCTCTACAACTTCCTGCAATTAGTGATATTTCTCAGTTTTGTTGTTGACTTGTTCCCCCTTGTATCGACAATGAACTTTCCTGTTTCTTCTCCATGTTCCTTAAAAAAATGATGAAGACAAATATTATCGTCACTTGTTCTCCCGGGTCATACTAAGAGAGTTATTTTGCGTCGACGTTCTCATTTAACAACTTCTATTTCCTCTCATAAAGCTGGCGGTCTGTATTCGGACTTCCCTTGTCACCACACAGCTTCTCCTTCAAAGGAGTTGATAAAGGCCATTCCATCAATCTGCTCCTCTCGTGAAATACTGAAATAGGTATTGCGTCTTACTTGAACAAAGGGCAAAAAAAAAAAATAAACTGCTAACGTTACGACCACAAGGAGTTCGTCTGGAACAGACAAACGAAAACAGAAGAGAAAGAAAGTAAATATACTTAAGTATACTACCAATCAGTTAATCACATCCATTCAATACTTTTCAGTTCCCTGTGGAGTACGGGTCCTCCACACAAGCAAGGCAAGTCTTCCTGTCCTGTACGGGTCCTCCACACAAACAAGGCAAGTCTTCCTGTCCTGTACGGGTCCTCCACACAAGCAAGGCAAGTCTTCCTGTCCTGTACGGGTCCTCCACACAAGCAAGGCAAGTCTTCCTGTCCTGTAAGGGTCCTCCACACAAGCAAGGCAAGTCTTCCTGTCCTGTACGGGTCCTCCACACAAGCAAGGCAAGTCTTCCTGTCCTGTACGGGTCCTCCACACAAGCAAGGCAAGTCTTCCTGTCCTGTACGGGTCCTCCACACAAGCAAGGCAAGGCTTCCTGTCCTGTACGGGTCCTCCACTCAAACAAGGCAAGTCTTCCTGTCCTGTACGGGTCCTCCACACAAACAAGGCAAGTCTTCCTGTCCTGTACGGGTCCTCCACACAAACAAGGCAAGTCTTCCTGTCCTGTACGGGTCCTCCACACAAACAAGGCAAGTCTTCCTGTCCTGTACGGGTCCTCCACATAAACAAGGCAAGTCTTCCTGTCCTGTACGGGTCCTCCACACAAACAAGGCAAGTCTTCCTGTCCTGTACCATCCCATCAAGATCTGCTTATGTCTTCTTCATCCCGTTCATGTAAAGCTAGCAGCTTGTTTTCTTTTAGTGTGTCCTGTACAATGATAACGTCATCTTCTCGTCTCTTGTTCCACTGGTATTTGTCTGGAGCTTATCATCAGTTCCACATTAGTGATCAAGTCATCAGTTCCACATTAGTGATCAAGTCATCAGTTCCACATTAGTGATCACGTCATCAGTTCCACATTAGTGATCAAGTCATCAGTTCCACATTATTGATCATGTCATCAGTTCCACATTATTGATCATGTCATCAGTTCCACATTAGTGATCTTGTCATCAGTTCCACATTAGTGATCAAGTCATCCGTTCCACAATATTGATCTTGCCATCAGTTCCACATTATTAATCTTGTCATCAGTTCCACATTAGTGATGAAGTCATCAGTTCCACATTAGTGATCAAGTCATTAGTTCCAAATTAGTGATCTTGTCATTATTGATATTGTCATCAGTTCCACATTATTGATCATGTCATCAGTTCCACATTATTGATCATGTCATCAGTTCCACATTAGTGATCTTGTCATCAGTTCCACATTAGTGATCAAGTCATCCGTTCCACAATATTGATCTTGCCATCAGTTCCACATTATTCATCTTGTCATCAGTTCCACATTAGTGATGAAGTCATCAGTTCCAGATTAGTGATCAAGTCATTAGTTCCACATTAGTGATCATGTCATCAGGTCCATATTATTGATCATGTCATCAGGTCCATTTTATTGATCCTGTCATAATATCTCAATCCTTGTGTTCTGCGCAATCACCCATTTATAAAAGTCTGTATCTATCTGGTTATCTTTATTACTGTTTTCCTTGTCTGGTTGTCTGTCAACACTGTTTTCCTTGTCTGGTTGTCTGTCAACACTGTTTTCTTTGTCCTCGAGGAACATACGACTACAATCGTTAGTCCACCATTTTTTATCCTGGGCCGTCGTTTTTTCAGCTCTTTCCGTGAAGCTTCTGCTGACTGGCTTCCTCTTCTACTGTTTTTCTCCTGCCCTTCTGTTTCTTTCCCTGTCGGTTCCAGCTGAGTTTATGTATGGCTATATTGTGGTAAGTGGACGGAAAGAAAACTTGAAAACTACAAGAGCAGGAGAGTGTCGAAGATTCGAGCTAATAAACTCAGAAATAACCGCCAATGAAAAACAACGACATAATTTGAGAACAGGTCTGTAAAAACAGTCAAGAATGAAGACACACTGTCCTCACTTAACAACCGAAATGGCTACCACCGCCCCATGTATTTTCAGAAAGTCTGTGACGTTACAAAGAAAGACTATGACGACTGCTACCTTCAGACATGATATCAGAGGCGCCTAACACGAGGATATGCAAGGATCTGGCAACCACATCATGTCAGAGGCGTCTAACACGAGGATGTGCAAGGGTCTGGTAAACACTTCATGTTAGAGGCGTCTGACACGAGGATGTGCAAGGATCTGGTAAACACTTCATGTTAAAACATATTGTTATAGAAACCATCTCGGAAAGAGCATATAAATGCTTTGATGGACGCTTACTACTAGAAGACCAGTTGCTGTGGTTGCTCCATCCTCCACAGGAAACGAAAAGGGAAATTATGATGGAAAATGTAATTATATTCTAGGAAAAGCCGTCACGTAGCCATTAGAGAAGCTATACTTTCTTGTATTAACACTGTATTGTATATGCTGTACTTGTCCAACCATCGAGCGGCCTAGATGACATCACCAAATTGGCTTCATGCTCGTAATTCTACAGACGAGCGAGCTGTGTGGCGAGAGGCAAAAAGAGTGTCACATGAACCTGTGACATTTCAGTGTTCTTTCTCCCGAGTGAATTTAGTTTCTTCCTAAACAAATGTCACCAGCGCTTATACAGTGTGCGTTATATTCTATCTTTTATTGCGCATTTTCTCAACAAAAGAAAAACAAAATGCATTTATCCACTGATAATAAGCAACTATAAGAATTATTCTTTTGTCTGGAAAGAATAATAAAAATGACTTATAAAGACAATTTCAAGCTTCAATTGTCGCTACAGAAATAGAAAATAGAATAAAGCTGTGAACAGCGGTTGCTATGGTAGCCGACTATTATTAGCAAGGTTTCAATATCGATTTTTTTTTTTTTTTTTTTTTTTTTTTTTTTTTAACCAGCGGCACTTGGGCTTTCAGCCCTTCGGCCCAATGACATGTCATTGCGAGGCTGGGGGACCTGAGGACTTTCCTTCCAACCCGGTCAGGAGCTTCGCTCCTTCCCATCCACAGAGGGTTTATCACAGGAGCCGTTCAGGCTATTCAGTCAAATTTCCGGCCGTAAACATTTCTTCAAACGCCGACGCCCGGGTTTGAACCATGAACACCTGGTCGCCAGTACAACGCCGAAGCCATTACACCAGCGCGGCTCCTTCAATATCGATAATATAAGCAAGCGTGTTACAGGGCTGGGCTGTAGGCGGGTAATCTTCAAGAAACGACCTATATCACCCAGTTAACAGCGTGATAAGATACTCTTGCGTATAAAACTAACTTCAACAGTCCCCTAGCCAAATTCTACCGGAAATGTCCAAAAAGGGGTAGGTGGTATTTTTATTTGTGGTAAATCGATTTTCTGTGGCAATCCTAAAGCCTAAGGACAACATTAATTAGGGTGGGTGACACAAGAAAACTGTAGCGCCGTTCTAGAAAACAGGAAGTCCGTATTAAGAAAACAAGGATCGATCGATGCAAAATTAGGAAAGGATCCACGGCTTTGAGCTGGATGAAGAAGGAAGGACCTTTTAGGCGCTGTCATTGCCACGTCTGTATGTAATTTTTCAAAAGGCGAAAATTTCCGGACAATTCTGTTATTCTGTTTTAGGTTCAACAAATTAACACTTGCTTCTGATCAAGCTACACACAGGAATTTTAAGTGTAAGAAGCCATCCAACATAAACGGTGAACTATTTCTTCCAAAGCTGATTCTTAAAAATAAACAAAGACAGAAGAAGTCTAGCAAACATAAGTAATATCATTTGACTATTGTTTAGTGTCTTTGGCTTAACACAAGGAAGTAACTAATAAACCAAGTCTGTAAGTAACAATAACTCATCGTTCGGGCATCACCCTTCAGTATCCCAAGGAGCATAGGCCTTCAACAACCGTAAGCCAAGTCATCCAGTCCCGTGCCATCAGCTCTAGATCTATCCATGTCATCTTCACACCTGTCATGTATGTGACCAGTTCTCTCCCGTGCCATCAGCTCTAGATCTATCCATGTCATCTTCACACCTGTCATGTATGTGACCAGTTCTCTCCTGTGCCATCAGCTCTAGATCTATCCATGTCATCTTCACACGGGAGTCAGGAAGACCTTTTGGGAATTTTCCGGAACTCTTTTATATATATATATATATTATGATCACCGCAGATTTAAGGTGAAGAGTATTTTAAGATTTAAAAAAAAAAAAACATTAATTTATTTCATCAGGAGTTTGGTTTTTTTTTTTTTTAATACAGTAACATTTAACTTAAGCTTTAGGCTTAGTTCATCTTCTTTGGCCATTTCCATTTACAAATTATCGTCATTTTCGTTTGTTTCTTCCCGTTTTTCATCTTCATTTGTTTTCTTGTTGATAACGAGATGTCGCTGAAGAATGTATTCTTTAATTATTCTGCGAAAGAGTATAACATAGCTTTTGAGCAGAAGGTAACATTTGCTTCTTTTTTTATGTTGTCTGGATTTTGGAGGTACATGAGTAGGGTAAATGCGTGTCTTCTCTTGCGTTCTTTGATTTGATTTTTTTTTTTTAAGAAGAGCTTCATACATTTCTGTTTGCTGATTGGTTATTCAGAACTTAAATATTTTCTTTTTCCAATTAGAATTAGAAAACATAAAAAAATCATCGGAAAATAATGAGTGTACCCTAACTGACCTGAACTGCGTCGATTAACACCGAATTGTTTCTTGTTTTAACATGCTCCAAATAAAGTCCAGGCATAAATAAGCAAGAAAAGTTGTGTGTTTCATAAATCTATTTAATTATCAGATTTTTATAAATAAATAATAATTTTCACATTTCCCGGGTCCCCTCCATTTTTTCCCGGAACTCGAATAATCAAATTTTTAATTCCCGGGAATTTTATCTCGTGAATTCCTGAACCAGAAATCCTACTGGTAATAAAATCATTAGGTTTACTCAATGCGTGTCCTATCCATCTCCATCGTCTTCTTCTCATCTCTTATTCCACTAACGCTGGTTAACAGTAGTTATGGTAGCAATTTCCTCTCCCCTCCACATTCAAACAGTTACATATTTAATATGCTTTTTTGCTCTCCATCTTCCATCACTAACTTTCACTCCGGCATCCAAAACTACAGCCTGTCTACTTGGTTCTCTCTTTCTAGCTCTCTCTCTCTCTCTCTCTCTCTCTCTCCTCTTTCTCCCCAGTGGTTTTATGATCACGATTTCCTGTCAGATTGTATCCAGGCTGACCTGGTTCTCCCCAGTACACCACATTAAGCACCCAAGCCGGTCCAGTAATCATGGATAAGCTGCAGAATCTATCACTCAGACACCTGTCTGTCTTCATTAATTTTAACGAATGTTATCACAATCCTTCGTCTCTACTCTTACATTTTAAAACAAGTTGTAATGGAATTTTCCGGCGTCTACTTGTTGGTTTACAACACCTCCACAGATAATTAGAAACGTGTCTGATATCATCCTAGTACGGAATGACTATTTTAAGTCACTAGTCTTCAAGTTTGATTAGCTAAGTGGTCAGAACGCTTTCCTCTCGCGGTGAAGGTACCGGGCTTCCACGCCTGAAAACTAGTAACGACATGCTCCAGCCTACCCAACTGTTAATGGGCTCTAAAGTTAGGGAAGGCAAAAGCAGTGAGGAAGGGATCTGGTCACCCCACCTCATTAAAAAGCTGGACCGGTGTTGCGTGCATATTTTGACGCACATTTTACAAAAATCGATATGGCTATTTAATATGGGAAAAATATAGACATTCATTTATTTGTGTATGAAAATGCTGTTTATGGTAAAAGCGAGATAATCCATGTTTGATTCACACTTTTGATTATAGGAGTATCGTTCTGGATATTGATCCAGCGCAAGGATATTGCGCTTGCGTTTGTACTTATTTTTTAGGGCCAGAAAATATATTAATTTGCTTATTGTGTTTATGGCCTGAATTCATATGTATTACATATTATTAGTACAAGTAGAATCAGTCCTATATTGTATACTTTGGATGGGTAGGAGGGACTAGATTCTTGCTAGCGGAAGTATGAGTTGTCTTGACAAGTCGTGATGAGTTCCGATGTACTGCTTACAAATGGCGGGGTACGTTTTTCTAGAGCTGGTCCTTTCGTCAGAAAAAATGTCTTACGACGTGGTTTTTCTTCTGAAGGAGATGGTGTCTCTACGATAGTTTGTGTTAGAGACTCTCCTTATGTCAGTATATAGATGATTCGGACTCCAGGTAAACCCAGCTCCTATTTTGATGATCTCTCGTCGGTTAGGCCTAGCTTGACTTTTGTGCTTCGCTATGCTAGTGTCGTGTTTTGTATCGACGAAGATGACAGATTTTCCTGCAGCGGTTATGGCTACGTGAATTAACCTGATCACCGTAGAGCTGTATGGAAACATTTATGAAATCCTTTATATACCCATTATAAATTAACTCTGGCTTATATTCTCCTTCCTATGAATGAGTGAACGACAACTCAGGGAGACAGCCATGTTGGATTTCGGTCATCATATGTTTTGATCACTGCCAAGAGAACAGATTATTTATCTTATTATCGGACAGTGACAGGGAGATCTCAATCTTGCTAGAAACCCCCTTTTCGTGGTTTCATAATCTATACTACAAACTATGGACGTCAAGTAACTTTAGTTATTTATCGATCTGCTTTCACTGACGCGTTTAGTCAGATAGGGAGATGCGGCCATAATGTATCATGACATTGAACTTTTGATGTACTGCCCATTATTTCTGAATGTGTCATGACTTCAGATCTGCTATGTATACCTACAAATTGATATGTCAACGAACCATGATGTACTCGTATGTCCCAGTGTGTACGTCTGAATAAATTGAGTAAACTAAGATTCCAGCAGTCTGCATTGGTGCCTTGTAGACACAAGTGTGAGTGGTTATATTGGTCAGCACACGAACAGTACACCATTCGCGGTAATCACACTCTACACTTCTACTTCATACATACACCATCCTGCGTCGGCTGAAGTGACCAAGTTTAGGGCCTGCTTCCCCTGGAGCCTTTGCCTTCCCTAACTCAGGACTAGGGTGAGTTACCCATTTACAGCTGGGTAGACTGGAGCATGCCTGATCTCAACAACACACCACTCTTCCTTACAGAGCAGACAGACTGATACTTTACAGTGTGTGTGTGAAAGCAACTTTACAGAGTGGAAAGAACAAGACTTTACAGTGGCGAGCCAGATTCCTGGGTCCAGCTTACGCAGTTTTGTGTTGAGAATCTCAGTTTACAGCTGAAAGAACATTTGTTTGAACACATCAACACCAGTAGGACAGCTATACAGTCGATGTCAGCTTCAGCGCTTGTTGACAGTTTTTCGCTGTACAGACAGTATTACACAGGACAGTGGTATCAAGTGTAGAAAATATCTGGAGCAATATTGTTGACATTTCTCAACGTACAGAAGAATCACAGTGTTGCTGAACATAAAGTGCATAGTTCATCGTTGGTTCTTCAGATGCTCAACAGAGAAAAATTGACAGTGTAATAGTTTAAAAATTAAATCTATTACTGAATAAAGTGGCAAGTTATTAGTATTAAAATAAACTGTGCCTGCTTTACAACACTATACCTGCAACACATTCCATTCATGACATAAATGATATTGTATGCTATATGCTATTTATGCTTACATGTTATTTGTTTATATGTGTAGGGGTTTATATGTTGCGGGCCTGGATGGGTGGTGACTAGAACAGGAAATACCGAGTGATATTGGTCTTGTTCTGGCGTTCGATAGGGAGCAATTTCTTAATTGAAATTTGCATGCAACATAGTTTGCAAATATTTGGTTAGTTGTGACGACTGTTTCATATTTGTATTTGTAACATTTTTTTGTGTTCCTTAGTTTTGTTTGATTTGTTTGTATAATTGTAGGTCTCATCTTTTCTTTCATTTCAGTTTTTTACACCCTTATGTTTATACACTGTGGCGTTATTTGTCTTGTTATTTTATGGCAGTTATCATCACGGTTTCTGTGATCATTTTTTTCATTTCTCCTATTTAATTTAATTTGATCTCTGCAAATCTCTGCAAATGTTTTCAGATTGTCTTTTCTTGTTTGTCATTTGTAATGTCTTTAGTTGACATATGACGTATAGTGGTATACACTGATAGTATAGTACAGATCAGTACTTTCTGATTGTTATTGTTATAAAACAAAATGTACAAGACCTTTATAAGGCTTGTCTCCCAAAGTGATTGGTAAAGGGAAATATTTTTTTCCACAGGTACTCAAGTGATCTTTGATTACATTGAGGTATACAAGACCTTTGTAAGGCTTGTCCCCCACAGTATTTGAGATACAATTATTGTTGTCCACAGGTACTCAAGTTATCATTGGTTATTATAAACCATACAAGTTTGGACTAAGACTAAGTCTAAGGTATAGACTTGTCTCCCATTAACTTGAAAGAGGGTAATTTATTTACTTTTTCAGGTTTCTGATTTAAGAAGACAATATGTCTACATTAGATTATTTTATTGCTCAAGGAAAATCTCTTGATAAGACTGGAAAAGACTTAGAACAATGGGCTGTTGCTCAATATGACAAAGCATTAGCTGCAGAAGAGAAAAAAAACTGCTGCTGCTGTTGAAGAAAAAAAAGCTGCGGCTGAGGAGAGAAAACTTCAAATAGAAGAAAAAAAAAGCTGCTGCAGAAGAAAGGAAAGCAATAGCTGAAGAAAAAAGATTAGAAAAAGAAGCTGATACTGCTGCTGAACTTAAGAAATTGCAGATGCAAGTGGAGGAAAGGAGATTTGATGCAGAACAGAAGAAATTAGAAGCTGCTGCAGAACAGAAAAAATTAGAAGCTGCTGCAGAACAGAAAAAATTAGAAGCTGCTGCAGAACAGAAAAAATTAGAAGCTGCTGCAGAACAGAAAAAACTAGAAGTTGCTGCTGCTGCAGAACAGAAGAAATTAGAAGCTGCTGCAGAACAGAGAAGATTAGATAGAGAAGCTGAAGAGAGAAAAGCAATAAGAGAACATGAGTTTGAATTAGAGAAATTAAAATTGACATGTATGAGTAATGTTAATCAGGCATCTGGTGGTAATGGTAAACCCTTCGTGTACAAGGTCAAGGTACCAGCGTTTAACCCTACCAGTGATGACATAACATTTTGGCTTTCTAGATTTGAACGGGCTTGTCGATCTCATAATGTTGACAAATCACAGTATGTGAATCAGTTGTCTGAAAATCTAAAAGGGGAGTCTCTGAGTAAGTTATATTTTGTTGAAGAGGCCGACAAAGATAATTATGATGCTGTTAGGGCAGCTTTGATAAAGAGATATCAGCTGTCTGAAGAAGGTTATCGTCTTTTGTTTAAAACAATGAGACCTGAGGTAGGTGTAGAATTCTCAGAATTCATCTCAAAAGCACGAATTACACTTTCACGATGGATTGAATTATCCAAAACAGAGAAAACATTTGATGGTCTTACGGATTTATTGCTAAGAGACAAGGTCATGTCTTCTGTAAATAAATCATTCCTAGAGTTCTTACATGAGCGTAAACCTAGTACAATAAAGCAAATGGAAGAATATTGTGACCAGTATGCCACGGCACACCCTGACATGATTCTTAGTAACTCTAACATTAAAGAGAGTATGCCAGTTGCTTCGGCAACAGAATATAATCAGAATTACTAACACAAATTCCAAGGAGCTAAAAATAAATTTGATAAAAAGGTTAATTGGAATAAGTATCAAAACCAAGATAACCACTCAAATCAGAGTTCTTCTTCGAAGAACTGGAATCGGGCTGATAGTCCTCGACACGCGAGGGGTACCCATAATGTTAGAAATTCTCGGAAAGGGAGTAGCTATAGGAACTACCCAAGTGCTTCATGGAGACAAAAGAAACAATATTACAGGGATACTCAATTTAATGAGCATGATGATTATGATCATGAATATTATGATTCAAACCCAAATAGGGGTTATAACAGAGGCAATAATAATTATAGAGACAATTATAACCGAGGTAGATCACAACACAAAAGACATGGTAAATCTTATTACCAGGCTAACTCTGCACAACAGGAGTTCCACGACACCGATAATCAGAATAATGATAAAAAAGACTCCAATAGTGTAGCGAATTCCGCTTTTGATTTTGCTAGAGCATCTGAGTGTTCGCAATGCAAAACATTATTCGATCCAACCACAGTGTCTACTTTAAGCTGCGGTCACCCACTTCCCGCTCTCCATGCGTCAATTGCGCATAATGGAAGGGGTGCTCTTGTCTTTAATAGGGGCCTAATAGATGGTACTCCGGTATCAATTCTTTTCGACTCGGGGTGCACTACAAATGGAGTGAGGCAATCACTCGTAAATCCTTCTCGAGCTACAGGCAATATAGTCAAATGTGTAACATTTGGTGGCACATTGGAGAAGTACTCCACTGCCATTATCAATATTGCTACGCCTTTCTTTACAGGAGAGGTGCAAGCATGTCTCTTGCCGAATCCGATCGCTGATCTTATCATCGGTCGCATTCATGGAGTGAAAGAATGCACTCCACAGCAAATTTTCTAATTGGGAAAATGTTAATATGCAATCTGCTAATGCAGTAATCACTAGGGCTCAAGCTCTCAATATGCCACAATCTTCACATTCTGAAGATAATGATGCGCAGATCCAAGATGATCCCTTGGAGATTTCCCACGATTCCTTTATCAAACAGCAGGAAGATGATCCTACTCTAAAGAAATTCTTTACTCTGGCAACAAAAGGTGATCCGAATAAGGATACTAATCGTAAATCTTGGATTACGTTGAAGAATGGCGTACTTGTACGTATGGTACAAGACTCCGCTAAGTCCATTCATTCTCAAATCCTTGTGCCTAAAAATATGAGAGTAAAAATTTTACAGCACGCTCATGATTCGCAGTGTGCTGGACATATGGGTTTTTCCCGTACTAAAGCTAGAGTTCTTCAATCTTTCTTTTGGCCTGCGGTGAATAAGGACATACGAATCTATTGTCGATCTTGTAAAGTATGTCAAGAGATTAAATCCAGAGGTCCACGCCATGATGCACCTATTCAGGCTGCAGACATTCCCATTCGGCCATTTCAAAAATGGCAATAGACATCATTGGTCCATTTAAGATAAAGTCTGCTAGAGGACACCAATTTATTTTGACGTGTGTTGATATGTGCACACGTTGGCCGGAGGCTGTTCCTCTAAAGAGCATAACTACTGCTGATGTCGCAGATGCTCTTTGGTTAATATTTTCTCGTCTGGGATTTCCAGCAGAAATATTATCCGACCATGGTACCCAACTCATATCGGATACCATGTCTCAAGTAATGTCGACTCTGAAGATAGAGAGATCGCTGAGTAGTATTTATCATCCTATGTCCAATGGGATGGTGGAACGTTTGAATAGAACTCTGAAAAACCTACTAGGTAAGATAACAGAAGATCATCCTCAGGATTGGGATAGGGTTTTACCCGCGGCTCTCTTTGCATATAGAGAGGTCGCCAACGAACATACAGGATTTTCTCCCTTTGAACTTGTGTTTGGCGCGAAACCGCGAGGTCCTATGTCCTTACTGCATGATCTTATAACTGCTGATAATATTGTCGATGACACAAAATCCTCTTATGAATATGTCATCGCACTTAGACACAAGATTATTGAAGCATGCAAATTGGCAACTGCTTCTTCTGAATTTGCGAAACAGAAGGCAAGGGAATTTGCCAATAAAAAGAGATGTTTGCGTCAACTTTGTCCAGGTGACAAAGCATTTGTCTTGCTACCTTGTAGGGAAAATAGACTTCTCATTTCTTGGAAAGGTCCGTACGATATAATATCAAAGGTTTCCGATGTTGACTATATCGTCGATATTGACGGGAAGCGTAAAACCTTCCACATCAACATGCTCACGGAATTCCATGAACGTCCTGATTATTTACAACATGTTTTCCAGGCAACGGACGATTTTCCAGTCCAACATGGACAGTACTCATCTCTGTCAGTAATACAGGATGAGGAAACGAGTTTCTCGGATGTAAATTTACCTTTTCCAATGATTCCTCTTCACTCTAATGAATCATGGAAAGGTGTTGCAATTTCTCCAGAATTATCTCCAGGAGAGCAGAAACAAGTTTGTACTATGTTAGAACAATTTCAGGATGTCCTTACTGACATTCCTGGTCAAACTGATGTCATTCAACATGACATTATTCTTACTGACCATAGTCCTATAAGAGTCAGACCGTATCCTATCCCGATACATTTTCAAGCACAGGTAGAGAAAGAGTTAGATGAGATGATAGAGTTAAAAATTATTGAACCATCCACATCAGCATATTCTTCGCCGATGGTTATAGTACGAAAAAAAAGACAATAACATACGTCTTTGCGTGGATTATCGCAAATTGAATCAAGTGACTAAATTCAATGCTGAACCTATGCCTTTACTAGAAGAGCTACTTACGAGACTATCGAATTCTCACTTCTTTACTAAACTCGATTTGTCTAAGGGATATTGGCAAGTTCCACTATCCGAACACGCCAAACCGTTTACTGCTTTTTCGACGCCTAGGGGTCTATTCCAATGGAATTTCATGCCTTTCGGTCTTATGAACGCCCCTGCTACATTTGTACGCATGATGCGTCGAATCCTATCTCATCGCTCAGATGTCATTGCGTATCTTGATGACATCTGTCTTTTCAGTGATACTTGGAACGATCACTATAATGGTATAAATGAACTATTGTCTATCTTACGCGAGCATAACCTGACAGCGAAACCATCGAAAGCATGTATTGGTTTTAGCGAAATATCTTTCTTAGGACACCGTGTTGGTCATGGGTTCCTAAAAACAGAAGACCATAATACAAGTAAGATACTTAACATTTCTATTCCTAAGACTAAAAAGCAAGTACGAAGTCTCTTAGGTCTAATACAATTTTATGGACGATTCATCCCGAATCTGTCCTCCATTATGTCACCTCTTTCTTCCTTGCTAAAGAAAGGGTCTCCTAATGTAGTCCATTGGACTCAAGAATGTCAATCCTCTTTGGATAAGGTTAAAACTATGTTTTCTACTTCACCTATCCTAGTATTGCCTTCTAAGGATAAGACATTTATTCTTCGTAGTGACGCTTCATCCACCGGGATTGGAGCTGCACTAATGCAAGAGTACTCTGGAACTCTGCATCCTGTGATGTATATTTCTCGGAAATTAAATGCCGCAGAGAAGAATTACTCGGTCCTAGACCGTGAATTATTGGCTATGGTTTGGTCAATCCTTAAACTGCAAAGTTTTCTTCTGGGCGCGCATTTCATTGTGGAAACTGACCAGAAAGCTCTTACGGCTATTCAGAGTAAAAATCTGAAGAGCGCGAGATCAACGCGATACGCGATTGCTCTACAGCCATTTCATTTTTCGGTGCAAGCTATCCGTGGGTCAGAAAATGTGATGGCAGATATTTTGTCTAGATGCCCACATGATTCATAACTGTTATACAACTTTGATACAGTTGTTTCTATGTTGAAATGTGTACACATATGTAATATATCATATATTGATTGTAACACTACTTAGCGGTTCATTGATATGTATTCACCGCTGATCTTTCAATGTTTTTTTCGTCTTTGATGATCATGATGTTAAGATATCTTAGATGGAATTTATGTATAAACTAATGTGGAAATTGTGTCATTGCTAATATTGTAGTATGCGTTGGTGACACCTCTCTGGAAATATTTATACTTAGAGAAGTACTTTCTCTAAGGTCATAAAACTTATGCTTATCATCTGCGCATTGTTATTGCTGCGTTGTGAGCCTATTGTATGTTGCTCCTAGATGTATTTCAAAAAAAAAAATGTACCATTTTTTTTTTCCCGAGGGGTGTGGTAATCTGTTGCGTGCATATTTTGACGCACATTTTACAAAAATCGATATGGCTATTTAATATGGGAAAAATATAGACATTCATTTATTTGTGTATGAAAATGCTGTTTATGGTAAAAGCGAGATAATCCATGTTTGATTCACACTTTTGATTATAGGAGTAATCGTTCTGGATATTGATCCAGCGCAAGGATATTGCGCTTGCGTTTGTACTTATTTTTTAGGGCCAGAAAATATATTAATTTGCTTATTGTGTTTATGGCCTGAATTCATATGTATTACATATTATTAGTACAAGTAGAATCAGTCCTATATTGTATACTTTGGATGGGTAGGAGGGACTAGATTCTTGCTAGCGGAAGTATGAGTTGTCTTGACAAGTCGTGATGAGTTCCGATGTACTGCTTACAAATGGCGGGGTACGTTTTTCTAGAGCTGGTCCTTTCGTCAGAAAAAAATGTCTTACGACGTGGTTTTTCTTCTGAAGGAGATGGTGTCTCTACGATAGTTTGTGTTAGAGACTCTCCTTATGTCAGTATATAGATGATTCGGACTCCAGGTAAACCCAGCTCCTATTTTTGATGATCTCTCGTCGGTTAGGCCTAGCTTGACTTTTTGTGCTTCGCTATGCTAGTGTCGTGTTTTGTATCGACGAAGACGACAGATTTTCCTGCAGCGGTTATGGCTACGTGAATTAACCTGATCACCGTAGAGCTGTATGGAAACATTTATGAAATCCTTTATATACCCATTATAAATTAACTCTGGCTTATATTCTCCTTCCTATGAATGAGTGAACGACAACTCAGGGAGACAGCCATGTTGGATTTCGGTCATCATATGTTTTGATCACTGCCAAGAGAACAGATTATTTATCTTATTATCGGACAGTGACAGGGAGATCTCAATCTTGCTAGAAACCCCCTTTTCGTGGTTTCATAATCTATACTACAAACTATGGACGTCAAGTAACTTTAGTTATTTATCGATCTGCTTTCACTGACGCGTTTAGTCAGATAGGGGGATGCGGCCATAATGTATCATGACATTGAACTTTTGATGTACTGCCATTATTTCTGAATGTGTCATGACTTCAGATCTGCTATGTATACCTACAAATTGATATGTCAACGAACCATGATGTACTCGTATGTCCCAGTGTGTACGTCTGAATAAATTGAGTAAACTAAGATTCCAGCAGTCTGCATTGGTGCCTTGTAGACACAAGTGTGAGTGGTTATATTGGTCAGCACACGAACAGTACACCATTCGCGGTAATCACACTCTACACTTCTACTTCATACATACACCATCCTGCGTCGGCTGAAGTGACCAAGTTTAGGGCCTGCTTCCCCTGGAGCCTTTGCCTTCCCTAACTCAGGACTAGGGTGAGTTACCCATTTACAGCTGGGTAGACTGGAGCATGCCTGATCTCAACAACACACCACTCTTCCTTACAGAGCAGACAGACTGATACTTTACAGTGTGTGTGTGAAAGCAACTTTACAGAGTGGAAAGAACAAGACTTTACAACCGGATATAGTGAAGTCTACCACTTCATTTTCCTACGGCAGTATCTGCCATGGGACTACCTAAACTTTTAATTATCACTGGCAGTAATAAGGGAGAACGAGTCTTAATTCCTTGCATTGACTTAGAACCGAGCGAGCGCAGTTTGCCATTTAGGATGCGACGTCGTCAATTCCCAGTGATTTTAGCATTTGCAATGACGATCAATAAGGCGCAAGGACAATCTTTTGATCACGTAGAAGTTTTCCTTCCTGAACCTGTTTTCGGACACGGCCAGCTCTATGTCGCCCTCATCCGAGGAACAAATCATGATAACTTGAAATTTTTGTTAAAAACATTTTTATCAGGGAACATTCTTTGAAACAAATCCACGCACTTTCACACAAAAATGTTGTCATCAAAGAACTTTTATATTGAATTAAAAGATATTTTAAAAATATATTACAGTATTTTATTTACTTCCGTCATTATTGACGGGTTATTGCTAGTTTGTTTATAAGCACAACGTTCCCTCAAAGCTGTGGCCGTGTGCGCGCGCACTCTGGTTATGAAATCCGTGCACGCACGTAGGACACTAAACTGCGCACAAACACTTAAATTTAAAAAAAATATATGATAATAATAATAATAAAACACAATCACTCATTGACACGTAGACATCTGGTCATATGAGCCTCTGTGGTAGGCCCAACTTGGCTGTGTGCAGTATTACTGCTACTCAAGACTTTTAGCGATCTATGTGAAGACTTTCGAGTAATGTCTGTAGGCAGCACTGTATGTCCTTAACAAGACATTTTCTACTAAAACATGCATGTCGTACTAGGCTACCAAAATGAGCTGTGTAGGGCACTGGCAAACTCATTGTGTACTACAGATTACTACATGAACCACTGCTGCTAGAGCATGTGAATGTTAGTGCCGGCTTCCTGCAAGGTGACCTGCTGCTGCACTGGGTCTATGCTCCATAAGGGGCGAAAAACATGATAGTGATGGTGGTGATGGTGGTCGTGGGGATGGTGGTCATGGTGGTCATGGTGATGGTGGTGGTGATAGTGGTGGTGATGGTTGTGGTGATGATGATGGTGGTGGTGGACATAGTGATGGTGATGATGATGGTGGTGATCCTGGTGATGGTGGTGGTGATGGTGGTGATGGTGGTCCTGGTGATGGTGGTGATGGTGGTGGTGATGGTAGTGATGGTGATGGTGGTGATGGTGGTCGTGGTGATGGTGGTCGTGGTGATGGTGGTGATGGTTGTCGTGGTGATGGTGGTGATGGTGGTCTTGGTGATGGTTGTCGTTGTGATGGTGGTGATGGTGGTCGTGGTGATGGTTGTCGTGGTGATGGTGGTGATGGTGGTCTTGGTGATGGTGGTCGTGGTGATGGTGGTGGTGATGGTGGTGATGGTGCTGGTGGTGATGATGATGGTGATAATGAAAAACATGCCAATACAATAGTAGCTATGAGAATGACGTCATTAATACAAACATAATTTCAGGTTTACAATTTTACATACATTTACTCGTACTTTAGTGCGCACAATTTTATGTCACTGGGAGAAATAATAAAAAATGGTAGCACTTGAAATGACTTTACGCACAGGCCAATAAAAACTGGAGGTAACATTGCGTTATCTCCCTTACTTATTTTACATTCGGGACAAATGCGAATTTCTGAGGAACAGAGAAAGTGCATATGTCCATCACAAGTGCCATTCCTAGATAAACTCTACGGGGATGTCAACAGCCTCAGTCTGACCATTACTTTCTTTGGCCATAATCAAGGTGACTTCTGAAGGTCAACGAAGTCTGACCATTACTTTCTTTGGCCATAATCAAGGTGACTTCTGAAGGTCAACGAAGAAGAAGAAGAATTTATGTGACATTTTTAAACTAAAACTTGAGAGAATATCTATTTCATGAGCTGGCACCGGTGTCAAATATTTGAAGATTGCCATATTTTATATAAGATAGGGAGTGAGAGAAATTGACAGCCGCATTGGCAAAGTTGCAACCATCTTTGATGTATCTCCATTCCCACATGACTGAAGGAGGCTATTATCTTATTAGGGAGTGAGATATGAAGGGCTGTTCTTATTTCGTTGTTCTATCATGTAGGTGGTCTTTGAGGCACAAACTTTCCTTTGATAGCCTCATTATTAAAATGTATGTCCACATTTGCCGGTCTTGTGTCAATATCTGTGTGTCTTTGAAGGTATTACCCATTTCAGAATATTAACTGGCCCAGCATGTTTTTGATCTGCCTCGTGTAAAGGATGATTGAAAAGCTACTTTATATTTTTTAAATGTTATATCCTTATTTCTATCCACTGAATACACGAAACAAATATAAACAGTGAACAATAACTGCCATTTGACAAATAATTTTTTTTTTGGGGGGGGGGGGGGTGGAAGGGGGGGAGGAGGATTTGTGTGTGTGTAAATGAAGATTAATAATGTTACATTCAACTCTGTCAGCACACGTGACGCTTTTATTTTCTGACGTCTTGAACTGTGGTACTAAAAATTAACATTTTCTGTTATATTAATTCTCCGCCTACTTCAGTTTTTTTTTTTAAGTTAGTCTCATAGCAGATACTGTCTCAGGGAAGTCAAGTGTTAGAGACTTCATTATACCAGATCCAGCATCGAGAGGTGGAGAGACTAGTTCCCTTTCGTGCGTGCGTGCGTGAACGCTTGCTTGCTTGTGGGTGTATGTATATGTATGTGGGCTTGGTATTGCACGTTTGACAAGATGGTAATTGTTTATGAAGTACAGAAGTGTATGTTCGTGAATGTGTACTCAGCTCTTGAATTTTTCGGTTACAGTTTGCTTGTGCAGCTGTTGTCTGACGAGCGACCTCTGGAAGTAAATGTACTATCTTTTACTAACTAAAACAATTACCGAGAGGCAGTACGGTTAGAGCGCCTGCTTTTCGAGTCAAATCAACTCGGTTAGAAACCAGGTCGCGACACGCTCCAGTTTACCCAGCTGTAAAAATGGGTACCTGACTCTGCTCTTGATTTAGGGAAGGCAGAAGCAGCGAGGAATGGCACTGGCAGCCTCATTTCAAAAAGCTGTAACCTAGTTATTGGTGTAACCTAGTTATTGGTGTAACCTAGTTATTGGTGTAACCTAGTTATTGGTGTAACCTAGTATTGGTGAAGTTTTTAATACTGCACTGTCATATGGCAGTTTCTGCTAAGGGATTAAAGTGACCTTTTTAAAAGATAAAAGCTAATTTGTGAACTTACGGTGGTCTATACCGTGCTGTAATGGTGGCTATGTTTAACAGTATAAAAGACATATGTAAGCATTCTGCGTTCCATTTTTGAGTGTTTATTCGCGTGAACGTAACTTGCAGCTAGTATTTCTTGTTTTCTTATTATTTCTTGCTGCAAAATGTTATGTCCGCAATTCAGGGTTGACCTTAATCCCCATGCACCCAATGGGGAAAGCAGATAGTGGCTGAGTACTGCCCAGTTTGAAGCGGCCGGTAGCTGTCCACTGAGATCCTAGAACTCCTCCCAGTGTAGGAAGTAGCCCCTGGCGCAATGCCTACGCCAACTGGGCAAGATGCTTATAACTGGTAACTGCTACCTCCAGTGTTGTGCCGACACCGTAGGGCGTAGGTGGAGTGTTGTCTCCAATGCGTGAGCCTGGGTACAGTTATGTGGAGATTAAGCTGTTGCCCATGCACCATGTTCCCCCTCTCCCCGTAGCCGATAGGTCCAAAGGAATGGCAGTAGCCGATACAGTTTTTTTACCAGCCACGTCGCAGGAGTTGCCAGAATAATGTCCAATTATTATAGACTGCCTAAGGGATTCCGGCTCCGGATTTATCCTCAGGGTTTACTCCCGTGACCATTCCCCGTTTTTGTCAAATGCGCAAATAATATTCAACTGTCAATGTCTGTAACAATTTTTATGTCACTATGACAGTCGCAACCTTTACAAAAGTGAGCGCTTATGAATAAGGGAACTTTCGGAAACAGCGCGTTCCCGTTCTACTCGCATCCCCACGCCTCACAGAAACGCACGGTTTCATGGACATTACCCAAACATTACTGGATTTAATCTACGCAACATCTCTTATTTTCAATCACAATTATTATTCTAAACCAGCAGTAGGCAACCCAGGAGTTGTTAGATCTACTTTAGAATCACTGAGCTCTATCTTGATAACGTCATAACAGTTTTCAGGTTTCAAAGTATTTGGAATTTTCAATAAGTGCAGCCGCTACATCTAACATTTATCTGTGTCGATCTGCTTCGTGTAATTCCGTCAACAGCGCCGTAGAAAAAGGTGAACTAAATACTGTTTTACCGAATGTTAAAATTACTTCAAAGAAAAGATCGCGTTCCTATCTCATGAATTTCACTACTGAAGTGAATTTTTGTAAGCTAGCTAGAGAGTTTTCACCGGGAAAGCGGAAAAAGTGCATTAAACACTGTGGATATATCGCTAGAGGGCTATTTGGAAAATTCTTTCTTTTCCCCCTTCCGTCACCTAGAGATCTACTAATTCCTCCCCTGCAATCTACCTTATGCCATGTCAGTGGTTTTATGGTTATAATGTTTGCCTTCTAAGCAAACGTTCTGCGTTCGATCAGTGAACAGTTTTAAGTTATTATAACAGCGTATTTTTGTTAATTATAGTTTCCATGTGTCTATGTGTGTTGATTGGCTTATATACTCGATGGAAGGTGAAAAGTGGAAGGAAATGTAAAGATAGACTCTGAGTACAGGTAAGATGGTACTATTTTAAGACATGAGGCACAAATTGCACACCATATTTCTTTGGCGTCAATTAATGACCGGTTTCTTGCTAGTAATCAAGAATGTCATTTGGTTGGCTGAAGTAATAGATTTGTAAACACAAATAAACAGAGAGAGAAACCTGAGATCTGTGACTTGCAAATAATGTAAAACGGAAATAGGTATATCGCAAGCAAGAAAGAAAGAATATTTCCTCTTGGCGAAGGCATGTCACCAAGTGACAGCGCAGATTCGAATCTCCATTGTATCTCCCTCTCCTGTTTAGTGAACTGTTTCTTTGATCGCTAATGGCATTGACTGTTTTAAGTAATATCAGCTGTTACCATCTGTTCTTGGTAAATTTACCACGAAAAAAAACCCACAGAGGTGCTTTCATTGTATTCAGAAACATACCGAAACCAATTCCAACACAGAAATAAGTATCCTTCACTCAGGTATCACGCCTGTTCTGTCGTCTGCCTTGCAACATGAATAACAATAAAAACCAGAAGTTAACTAACTGACATAAATGTTTGCTTGCGTAGGACAGATAGGCTGGAAATGTATGACGAGATCACCAATGTGGACATAATGATGAAAACCATACAAGTGCCAGTGGAACAAGAGATGAGATGATGATGGTGAATAGCACACACAAAGATGAAACAATGATAGCATCGCGATGTCGTTCTTGTGTAGAAACCACATAGTAAGAGAGGTGGGGGGATACGGAAAAACACATGGAGAAGAGAGCTGGTGACAGAAAGGAAATATTAAAAAACCTTGAGCTGGTGGCGCAGGTAGACTTGTTATCCACCTCGGTAAGCTGAAAGGAAATAAGGAGAAAACATGAGTTTGACCATGACATCGGATTTAAAGTCATCAAAAGCTTTCATTGAAACCTAACACAGAACGATCAGGCCACCTCTAGAAACCGAACAACTGAACACTCACCACAATAGCAGATGCTTATCCCTCGAGGGACGCTCCAATAGAGAAGATGGACACACAGTAATTAATGAAATCCTTATGGGCAGTGTTGCCATCCTGAATTTTGAAAAAACCTAGATGGTACTTTAAAAAACACCTAGATACACCTAGATTTTTAATTTTGGGCTACTTTATGCGGTTTTTGGGGCCAATTTTTGCTATTTTGGGCTACTTTCGGCAAAAAAAAACCGAAAGTTGATCTATGTGCCGTTCTTCAACTAATGACGGTAATGACACTGTTGCTGTCATTTTCGACGGAGTCATCTGTCAAGTTATTTGCTTATGTTTGTATCATAAGTATAATTGTGTCTTTACCTGCGATGTCAGGTTGATTAGGGGTTGTCTTCCCTTGTTTATTCATTCATTGTGTTTGACCTTTGGGGTCAGAGGTTGTCAGTTCGGGCGTAGGCCTATGGGAAGGTTTTTCGGGGAGTGAGATATACTTCCGGCAAGCCGGGAAGGTCCTGTTTTTCTGAAGGGACCAAGAGTCCATTGTTTTCGGGGAGAATCTTCGAAGTAACTGCTATGGCAGTTTTCCCCAGTGAATCTCTGTGCGTCGGGATGACGACAGAATTCCTTGTTTAGTTCTGAGGATTCATTTTCCAGGTAATACCGACCTTTATGCATTATTACGCTTTTCGGTGGCAGAACATGTAAAGGATTACCTAGGGTGAACAGCAGCTCACTGATCCGCCATTTCAGAACTTATATATTTGTGCTCGAGGTAGCCATCCAAGACTGTTAGTCTTATATTGTCCAGAAATCCAGTGACGAAGATATATTGTGGGAGCCGCAGATTGGCGGAATTCATATCTACAATAAGTATTACTGCAGGGTTGATGATAACCTATTTAACAGAAGTACACGGCCGACGTCAGAACGAGGCCTGTGCTTTCGGCTATTATACTACAGCCTGATATGTGCAATTGGCGGGGAGTGCCAAGTTGCACCTGTGTGTCAAAGTAACTAAGGCATCTGACGCGTTTAGTCAGAGACGCCAAGGGCGACGCTACGAACTGTCATTATTGAAGAACTTTGCTATTGACCATGCACGTCTATTCCGATGTTTACCTTTTTGAATGCCAAATGTATACCTATCGATTTCAGGTCAGCATGACCTTGTTACACTGACTGTTCCTGTTGATACTATGTGTGTTCTCGTCAATAAATGTCTTGAAACATGCCTGCAGTGTCAAAGCATCCTTGATTACTGCATGTGAGAGTATGGGTTGCAGGATCTACATCTATACGAGCCTAAACACATTCGCGCCTTCATTCGCACCCACACTCAATTCATCATACGCTCGCACTACACATCTAACAACATGTATACTGTCTTGGGCCAGTGATCACCTCAACAAGAAAAAAAAAAGACAGTTACATTTCTGGTGGACCAGTTACGTGGGCTCTTATGATACATTTCTTGTCGCCAATGTGGCCTAGAAACTTACATTTCTGATGGACCAGATCTGTGGGTTTAAAAAGAACAGAGCGAGCATTTGACATTATTGTTGACATTTATGGATCCAGAAATTTACATTCCTGGTTGGCTGTTACATGTATGATGTCTCCAGTTTTGTCGAGAAAGTTACAAGAAGGACAAGTACACATTACACTTCTGATCTGTGGGTCTAAGCTACACACGGGACAGCCGTAACACACAGCGCTAATTCTACACTTGCAAGTTTTGGCTACAACAGGACAGAAATAGGTCATCAACGGTTGACCCAGATAAACAGTACGAGCATTTATATTATAATGCTATATAAACCATAACAAGACAAGTACTGAAGTTAACATCTAGGCATTTGCTACGTGGACCATAACTGCATAGAAGGCGGGTTCCTATTGTAAACAGTACTGCTGGTTGTTACACGTTTCATTCAACAACGGACTTTTCTAGGTCAGAGCATTCAAGCTACATTGTTGGAGGTCAAGTGTTTGTAAACAGTACGTGGAAATAGTAAACATTCAATGTGCAAGTCCTAATTTGAGAAGGTCATAGTAACTTTGGTTCGTGAATACCACTTTATGTTACAGTGGATTTGACGTTCAGTGTGCGTTTGACATTTCGTTTCTGTGTTCGCAAGGAGCAAGGAATTTATTTTAGTTTCAGCTGTGACTGAACTTGTTCTGCAACACATTGAAATTGATTGCTATATGTTTATGTTACTTCTACTGTTTTTGTGTATTTTTCTGCGGATTTTCGGTTGGTGGGTCTTACGGTAAATATGCCACTTGATCGAGGCTTACTGTAAGCGTTCTGTAGGTGCAAATTTTCTTAATTTGGAAATTTGCTAGTGACAATTGGTCGCTATTGATGTTAGCTGTGATGTAATTGTACTTAACGTTGTTTTTGTAATATTTTGTCTGTTTTTCAGTTTTGATTTTCGATTTGTTTTGTTTGTATTCTGTAGGTCTCTCCTTTCTTTTGTGTATTTCTCTACACATTTTTGGTTAAAACAGTGTTGCCATTTGTATTGTTTTGTATCTTTGTCTTTGTATTTTTTTTTGTTTGTACTACATTACTGTCATACACAGTCTACATACATATACTTGGTCATGTTTTGATAATATTGATAAGGTAGACTCTTCATATAGAGTTTGTTAATAAAATATTATTATATAAGATATTTATACAAGTTCTTTGATAAAAGACTTGTTATCTACAAAGATTGAGACAAGGTGAAATACATATTCAAGTTCTTTATAAAAAAGACTTGTGCCCATAGTGAGTGGGATATAAGGGAATTTTTTTTCCACAGGTACTCAAGTGATTTTTTGGGTACATTATAAACAAGAGGAACATACAAAGTCTTTGTCTAAGACTAAGACAGTAAAATAAAGTGAAGTGAGTATACAAGTCTAGCATTTCAGACTTGTCTCCCATTGAAGTGGGATAAGGTAATTTATTTAATTTTTTTTTCAGGTTTCTGATCTCATTAGACAAGATGTCTACATTGGACTACTTTATTACACAAGGGAGAGCCCTTGATAAGACTGGTCAACAGTTAGAACAATGGGCTGTTGCTCAGTATGACAAAGCATTAGCTGCAGAAGAGAAAAAAGCTCAGGCTGAAGAGAAAAGATTAGAAAGAGAAGCTGCGGCGGAACAAAAAAGGCTAGACAGAGAAGCTGATATGGCTGCTGAACAAAAGAAATTGCAGATGCAGGTGGAGGAAAGGAGATTTGAAGCTGAACAAAAGAGATTAGACAAAGAGGCTGCTGCAGAGGAGAGGAAAGCTCAAGCTGCTGCAGAGGAGAGGAAAGCTCAAGCTGCTGCAGAGGAGAGGAAAGCTCAAGCTGCTGCAGAGGAGAGGAAAGCTCAAGCTCAGAGGAGAGGAAAGCTCAAGCTGCTGCAGAGGAGAGGAAAGCTCAAGCTGCTACAGAGGAGAGGAAAGCTCAAGCCGAGGCTGAAATTAGGAAAATGGAACACGAGGAAAGACTCGCAACTTTGGAGTTAGAGAAATTGAAATTGGCGAGTACGGGTGCTCAGCAAACAACTTCGAGTACGACAAAGGAGTTTGTTAGTAGGATTAAATTGCCTCATTTCAATCCTTTAAAGGATGACGTAGCAGATTATCTAGATAGATTCCAATTTTTGTGCGATACGCATAACATAAAAAAGGAAAAATATGTTGAACAACTGATGCCATTTTTTACAGGTGACACAGTGACTACTCTTATGACAATAGACGAACATGAGAGGACTAATTATGATGTTGTCAGGGCAGCATTGCTAAAAAAATATCAACTAAAACAAGAAGACTATCGTCTTCGTTTTAGGACAATGTTGCCAGAAAATGGAGTAGATTTCTCTGATTTTGTTACAAAGATACGTCGTACATTTACACGATGGGTTGAGTTGTCTCAGATTGAGAAAACATATGAAGGTCTAATGGACTTATTATTGCGAGATAAGGTTTTGTCATCTGTTAATGATTCTTTTCTTGCATTCCTTCATGAGCGTAAGCCTAAAAACTTAAAAGAAATGGAGGAATACTGTTGTCAGTATGCCACAGCACATCCCCATGCTACAGTTAGCAATTCTAAAGTGAAAGAAGGGTTGCCAGCTGCTTCGGCAACACCATATGGCCCTAATTTCAAAAAAAAATTTCAGGGTGCTCAACAAAATTGGAATAGGGGAAGTAATCAAAATTACACTCAGAAGCGGAGTAATCCAACACATGATGGTTCTTCGTCTATGCAGTGGAGACAAGATGGTAGTTCTCGTAATTTTAGTGGTAATAATTTGAGACACTTTCGCAAAGGCTATCCAAATAATAACTATTCAAATTTTCGAGGTAATCATTCTCGACGTCAAGATTATGACGATGGTGAATTTAGAAACCGGGATTCAAACCGGAATGATGATTACAATAGGCAATATGATAACAATTACAGGGGAAATGATACTCGAAATAATTACAGGGGAAATGATAATCGAGGCAGACCTAGGTTTAACAAGAAAAGACCTTACCAACAGGCAAACTCTGCACAACAAGAGTTTGATGGAGCCTGTAATACAGCAAATGATAGTGGTAACTCTAGGGCTATCACTGGTTGTGCTTTCGATTTTGGGAGAGCAACTGAATGCCCCCAATGCTTAACATTGTTCGATTCATCGACTGTATCTACGCTAAGTTGTGGTCACCCTCTTCCTGCTCTACCTGCTACAGTTGCGCATGATGGGAGAGGATCTCTCATCTTAGATAAAGGTCTAATAAATGATAGGCTAGTCTCAGTACTTTTCGATTCGGGATGTACTACCGTCGGGGTTAAGGAGTCTCTGATAGATCCTTGCTGTGCCACTGGAAAAACAATCAAATGTGTTACATTTGGTGGTACTATGGAAAGCTATCCTACTGCTATTATTAGGATTGACACTCCTTTCTTCACAGGAGATGTCCATGCATGTCTTCTTCCTAATCCTATTGCGGACCTTATAATCGGTCGTATTCATGGGGTTAAGGAATGCACCCCGCAACAAATTTCTAGTTGGGAAGAAAAAAACATTCAAACGGTCAATGCAGTGGTGACAAGAGCTCAAGCTCTTAATCCCCCAACTTCATCTGATAATAGTAATGAAGTTGATAGCCAAGACGAGCACTTGGTGATTTCCCATGACTCGTTTGTTAAACGTCAAGAAGAGGATCCTTCTTTGAAGAAATACTTCCTTCTTGCAAAGAAAGGGGATCCCAATCAAAATACGAATCACAAATCGTATATCACTATGAAGAATGGTATATTGGTACGAATGGTACAACACTCGGACAAGTCTATGCACTCGCAAATTCTGGTGCCTAAGTGTATGAGAGCCTTAATTCTTCGGCATGCACACGATTCTCAGTGTGCGGGACACATGGGTTTTTCCAGAACTAAAACTAGAGTCCTTGCGTCCTTCTTTTGGCCATTCGTGAATAAAGACATCCGAATTTATTGCCGATCTTGCAAAATTTGTCAAGAGGTCAAGTCTAGGGGTCCGAGACATGCTGCTCCTATTCAGGCTGCAGATATTCCGATTCGGCCGTTTCAGAAAATGGCTATAGACATCATTGGTCCGTTCAAAATTAAGTCAGCCAGAGGACACCAATTTATCCTCACTTGCGTGGACATGTGCACGCGTTGGCCAGAGGCTATTCCTCTGAAGAGCATATCAACTGTCGATATCGCTGATGCTCTTTGGCTCGTATTTTCTCGTCTGGGATTCCCCGGAGAAATACTGTCGGATCACGGCACTCAGTTAATTTCGGACGTTATGTCTCAGGTAATGGCTACGCTAGACATTAAAAGGTCTCTCAGTAGTATTTATCATCCAATGTCCAATGGATTGGTAGAACGTCTTAACAGGACACTAAAGAACTTACTTGGCAAGATAACGGAGGATCATCCTGAAGATTGGGACAGGGTTTTACCTGCAGTCCTCTTTGCCTATAGAGAGGTTCCCAACGAGCATACAGGGTTTTCTCCTTTCGAACTTGTCTTTGGCGCGCAACCGCGCGGGCCAATGTCCTTGTTACACGATTTGATAACTTCCGATAATATTGACGATGATACACAATCGTCATATGAATATGTCATAGCTCTTAGAGAAAAGATTATCGAATCGTGCAGGTTAGCAACTTCATCTTCCGAATTTGCGAAAGAAAAAGCTAGGCGATTTGCTAATAAGAAAAGACGCCTACGTCAACTTTGTCCTGGAGACAAAGCATATGTCTTACTGCCCTCAAGAGAGAATAGACTTCTCATTTCTTGGAAGGGTCCATACACTATAGTCTCGAAAATTTCTGATGTCGACTATATTGTCGATGTGGATGGAAGGCATAAAACCTTCCATATAAATATGCTAACAGAGTTTATTGAACGTCCAGACTATTTACAGCCTATTTTCCAGGCGACGGACGACTCTCCAGTCCAACATGGTCACATCTCATCCCTGTCCGTTATACAGGATGAGGAAACTATTTTTTCTGACGTGAACTTACCTCTTCCTGCGATTCCACTTACTTCAACGGAATCGTGGAGAGACGTTACAGTCTCTTCCAACTTGTCTTTTGAGGAACAGCGTCAAGTATCCTCTACGTTACAATCATATCAGGATGTCCTTACCGACATTCCTGGACACACAGATGTCATAGAACATGACATCATACTTACTGATCGTAATCCGATCAGAGTAAGACCATACCCAATACCTATTCATTTTCAAGCACAAGTCGAGAAAGAATTGGATGAAATGATTCAACTACAAATAATTGAACCATCCACTTCAGCTTATTCTTCGTCGATAGTTATTGTTCGAAAGAAAGACAATAACATACGTCTTTGCGTTGATTATCGCAAATTAAATCAAGTTACGAAGTTCGATGCTGAACCTATGCCGTTATTAGATGATCTACTTATTAGACTTTCTAAAGCTAAATTCTTTACTAAACTAGACTTGTCGAAAGGTTATTGGCAAGTCCCACTGACGGAACACGCCAAACCTCTCACTGCTTTTTCGACACCTAGGGGTCTGTTTCAATGGAATTTTATGCCTTTCGGGCTTATGAACGCCCCAGCGACTTTCGTACGCATGATGCGACGAATTCTATCAGATCGTGCAGATGTCATTGCATATTTAGACGACATCTGTCTTTTCAGCGATACTTGGGAAGAACACTATTTGGGTCTAAAGGAATTGCTATCTACTCTACGTGAGCATAGTTTGACTGCTAAACCCTCTAAAGCTTTTGTTGGGTTTAGTGAAATTTCCTTCCTAGGTCATCGAGTTGGTCATGGTCTGTTGAAGACAGAGGACCAAAACATTTCAAAGATATTAAATATCTCGGTTCCGAAGACAAAAAAGCAAGTGCGTAGTCTCTTGGGATTGATACAATTCTATGGAAGATTCATTGAGAATCTGTCCTCCATTATGGCACCACTTTCAACGTTATTGAAAAAAGGTTCTCCTAATATGGTGCGTTGGTCCCAAGAATGCCAATCTTCATTGGATCAGGTTAAGAATTTGTTCTCATCTCATCCTATCTTAAGACTACCGACGATTGATAAGACTTTTGTCCTTCGTAGTGATGCCTCTTCCACTGGGATTGGAGCGGCACTAATGCAGGAATATTCAGGAACTCTGCATCCTGTAATGTATATTTCTAGGAAGCTGAATGCGGCAGAAAGGAATTACTCGGTTTTGGACCGTGAATTGTTGGCTATGGTTTGGTCCATTCTTAAGCTACAAAGGTTCCTTCTGGGCGCGCATTTCTTTATGGAAACCGACCAAAAAGCTCTTACGGCTATGCAAAGTAAGGATTTGAAGAGCTCGAGATCTACTCGTTATGCTATTGCTCTTCAGCCTTTCCATTTCACGGTGCGAGCTATCCGTGGTTCGGATAATGTGATGGCGGACATATTGTCTAGATGCCCACATGATTCCAGTTAAATCTTGTGTCCTAGTTTTTCCTGATATACTTTCAGACTTAGGTCTGTCCTTCATATCATAATATGTTGTAATACAAATGTATTTGGATGATGTTTAGATAATTTAACAAATTTCATTTTGTCCATCCATCAGTGATATGTTGCTAAAATAGCATTGACATTTGTATATTGCTATGATTATATTATTTAGTAATGTTTGATATATGATTGGTATTGCCAGCAACTTAGGTTTCTTGAATGGTATCCCTTAGTTTGTTTGGCTTAAAGGAAATATTTTCTCCTATGTTGAGAGATGATTTGTACCCTCTTCTATTGTACCTGATATTAGGTTCATTGTTTGCATGAGCACAGAAGTGATACTGGTGCTATCTTGCTCATGGACATATTAAAAAAAAAAAAAATTTCATTTTTTTTTTTACAGGGGGGTGGTAGTAATGTTGCTGTCATTTTCGACGGAGTCATCTGTCAAGTTATTTGCTTATGTTTGTATCATAAGTATAATTGTGTCTTTACCTGCGATGTCAGGTTGATTAGGGGTTGTCTTCCCTTGTTTATTCATTCATTGTGTTTGACCTTTAGGGTCAGAGGTTGTCAGTTCGGGCGTAGGCCTATGGGAAGGTTTTTTAAGCGGGAGTGAGATATACTTCCGGCAAGCCGGGAAGGTCCTGTTTTTCTGAAGGGACCAAGAGTCCATTGTTTTTCGGGGAGAATCTTCGAAGTAACTGCTATGGCAGTTTTCCCCAGTGAATCTCTGTGCGTCGGGATGACGACAGAATTCCTTGTTTAGTTCTGAGGATTCATTTTCCAGGTAATACCGACCTTTATGCATTATTACGCTTTTCGGTGGCAGAACATGTAAAGGATTACCTAGGGTGAACAGCAGCTCACTGATCCGCCATTTCAGAACTTATATATTTGTGCTCGAGGTAGCCATCCAAGACTGTTAGTCTTATATTGTCCAGAAATCCAGTGACGAAGATATATTGTGGGAGCCGCAGATTGGCGGAATTCATATCTACAATAAGTATTACTGCAGGGTTGATGATAACCTATTTAACAGAAGTACACGGCCGACGTCAGAACGAGGCCTGTGCTTTCGGCTATTATACTACAGCCTGATATGTGCAATTGGCGGGGAGTGCCAAGTTGCACCTGTGTGTCAAAGTAACTAAGGCATCTGACGCGTTTAGTCAGAGACGCCAAGGGCGACGCTACGAACTGTCATTATTGAAGAACTTTGCTATTGACCATGCACGTCTATTCCGATGTTTACCTTTTTGAATGCCAAATGTATACCTATCGATTTCAGGTCAGCATGACCTTGTTACACTGACTGTTCCTGTTGATACTATGTGTGTTCTCGTCAATAAATGTCTTGAAATTACGACCGGGTTTGCCTTCCCACTTCGATCCCTACTCTCTCAGCCAGACTGCAGTGATGCAGCCTGTTTCCAGGACCAAAAAATTACTTTCTAAAGTATTCTGAACGGCCCAGGGGGTTTTGCTGTCTTGCATTAGCTTGCGTACTAATACTGAAGGGTGTTTATGATATGCTCAGTATTATTCATCATCATCATTTACATTCCTTTTGGAGGACAGAACCACCACTGTAGCTATCGCCTTGCAGGAAGCCTGCAGAAACCATTGACAAGGTCGTGAGGCGGTGGCTTCTATAGTAATATATTCTACACGGTCAGGTTGCCAAACTCATTCACAACCTCATAGTAGTCGGCATGTACGACATGCCCGAGAGTGAGGTAGTCCTAGGATCGTGTTCTGTCTTTGTGTCATAAGAGATCCACAGAAGCAACACGTGACAGTATTGTTCATAACGTACTATATATCACAACATGGTTTATCGAAACGAGGGGGTGGGAGATAAGACTGAGCCCCGAAATGGCGACTTCTACCCGAATGGACGACCTCAAAGAAATCCTACATACGCCTCTGTTACTTTATACAACACTTCAGCCAGTAAACATGTTTTCCCCGATGTAACCCATAAAAGTAACTAGTCTTCTTGACAGCATAAAGTACACAGCAAATGACACTGCATATGGTGGCAAAATGTTTTAAAATGACAACACTCGGAAGGATGCGTTAAGTTCGGCTAATATTAATGAGTACTGTCTAAACTGGCGGATATGGACAGTATTCAAGTACTGTCTAAATTGGCGGATAAGAACAGTATTCAAGTGCTGTGTGACGCTATTAGGCGTGATCTCCCTTGGATGAGAATGACAGTACTGACTAGATCAGGAAGTGTTGTAAAAGAGGCCGAAAAGTGGTTGACAAACCATGAATTAGAGTTAATGTACATGGAGTCCTGAAAATTAAGAGCAATGTACAAATTTAGCTCGATTGGGGGAGGAGTAAAAAACACGATTATAGCGACGTATTTTTATTTTTAAATTGAGGGTGAGGAGAACGTACGGTAAATTTGATGAATCGAAAGATCTGGTTAAAGAAAGATAGACAGAGAAGATGGACGAAGGAAAGACTTAGTCGTTTCTCTTCTACCCTAGGGTGTACAGGTGTGACAGAGAGAGCGCCGTACTGTCCTATTGGCGGTCTTCCTCCTGGTCTAATTCCAATCTAGTCATCTGTCCTTCAGGGACTATCTAATGTTGTCCTCCCAGCTAACTTAGGGTCTTCCTGGAGATCTCGATCCCTGACTCTTGGTGTCCTATATTTGCCATTGTAGACGATCTAAACGAAGGAAAGAAAACAAAAATTAAAATTAAAAAAGAAAGACTTAATTTACTTCCGTACTTCAAGGTCGAGAACCGGTCAATCGCGTTCTACCGGTAGATCACATGGGGTGTTTTTGTAGATGTCTGTGTGATGGAGGGGAGAACTTTTCAGCTAGCAATATTTAAGACTTGTCCGTTGGCGGCATCTCCATAATTAAAGGTACGTATTCCGTGTTCCCATTAAAAACTCACTCGTATCTCCTCAAGATTCTTGAACTACATATTTCGTCGATTAATAATCAGACCATATGGTCTTTTATATTTCTTCTTCTTCTTCTTCTTCTTCTTCTTCTTCTTCTTCTTCTTCCATCCTTAGCCATCAACCGGCAAAGCAGTATGTGGCCAGTACGCCTAGTGGCGTCTTAGGGCAACAACAAATTGATCGATCTATCGCTGTTTCCACCACGCCTAGTGGCGTCTTTGTGGAACAAAAACAGACCAAACAATCTATCATTGTTTCCGTAATCAGATTGGTTGGCAAGCAGGTGATCAGCCCACTGTGCGAAGTTTTTACGGGATGGGGTAAACAGCCCCATGCCCATACCCTCCTTAGTCGCTTTTTACGACATGCGTGGTAGGGTGCAGTGTTACTATTCTTTGCTCCCCTTTGTCCGAATTAACCGATGGACCAAGTGGTTAGGTTGAACGAGACAGGCTTCGCCAAAACGAGGCAAAGCTTTTTTTTTTTCTTCTAATCTTTAACGACACGATTCGGTTTATAATTCTCCAACATCCGATAAGATGTTTACATTTTCTCCACGATTTCATCACCGCAAGATCATTTATATTTGGACATGCGCCCTAATAAATTCGACGGACCCTGTTGTCTAGGTTGAACGGGGCAAAATTTTAATTAACAAAAACAATTTTATTGGTATTTATTTCCAGCCAGTGTTGTAGAACAAGTCTGTAAGCTAAATTTTCATCCCTGCCCCCTTTTTTTCTGTTTTATGCCAGCTATTGTTTCTAAAATCTATGTAAACATATGTTTCTTCTGCATTTAGCAGAATTAAATCTTTGTTTATTCAGTTGTGTGTACAATTATGTATTTTATTTGTATCAATATAATTCATTCATTCTCTTCTGTGTTCCTGACGAAGCCATAGTGCCACCATGGCAGCTGGTCCCTGCAGGAAACCAGCATCAAACATTCACGTGCTCTTGCAGCACAGGTTCTGTGGCTATCTGTTTTATATAATAAGATTGCCAACCTCATGTACAATCTTATAGTAGTCGCCTCGTGGTCATTTTCTTGCTGTGTCTCATCAGAGACACCCCCCCCCCCCCCCCCCCCCCCTCCCCCCCCCCCCCGCCCCCCCCCCACCCCCCCCCCCCCACCCCCCCCCCCCCCCCCCCCCCCCCCCCCCCCCACCCCGGGAACAACACGTGGGTATCAATATAATTGGAACGTTGTATTTATCTACAGTTGAATTTTAACCACCTCCCCTTTTCTGGCTTAAAAATTCACTCACTGCAGCAGTATCTGCTATGGCACTCAAAGCTGCTCACCTTTCGCATGTACTGAATAACACACCGCGTCACTAGTCATTCAGTAGCATAGCAGACTGTTCGAATATTTTACGAGTTCTTATAACACACCATCTGATTATGTCTCAAATCACTGTCTAATTTACTGTATGCGGAATTCGATTTTTATCAGTCTTGTTGTTTGTTTATTTTGTTTTTGTTTGTTTTTTCATTTAGTTTTTTTTTTAAATTTATTTTTAAAACTTGCTTTAATTATGATGATTATTGCAAACGTATGATGTTATAATACTTTTATAATGATAAATGCCTTAAATAATGTTTAAAGTAAATGTGAGGATGAAAGGATACAGTATACATGATGAGAGAGAGAGAGAGGAAGGGCAGAATGTCAGACGGGCCTGCGTGCCCAATTCTTAACCCTTTGAAAATAAAGTTCGTTAGTTCGTTCCCTTCCTCTCCCCCCCCCCCCCTTTTTTTTCAAAATCAACTCTTATCTATCGTAAAGTAGAGAACAAAAGACTCGCACCCCTCTGATGATGAGATGTAATCTTGTCCGTCAAGTCTGTGTATCTGGTACCTTCACGGCAATCTTGTGGGACAGGGGTGGAAGCAGGATAATGAAAGTGTCAGCTGCTAAATGTAAGACACACAACAAGAAGAAATAGAAGAAGAAGAAACAAAACAATAAGCTTGCCAGGTGGGACGGGAGGAAAGTGAAAATAAAACGGACTTAACGCCAGATGGTAAAGGGAAAAGTAGTCATGTGACAGGTACTGCAGAAGGGGAGTGAAGCGTTAAAGACTTCGATACACTAGGTCCAGATCTGTGAGGTGAGATGACCGGTTCCCTTCTTCTCTGCTTTTACCTTCCCAAATTCAATAGCAAAGTCAGATACCCATTTACAGCAGGGTAATCTGGAGAATGGCGCTACCAGGTTTTGAACCCGGTACCTGCCGAGAAAGGCCAGCGACGAGACATTTTTAAAAAAGGAGATACATAATCACTAGCACCAGTTGGTAGGTCACTGAATGTTTATTCTGCGAGATAATACTGCACAAACTAGTCTCTGCCATAGACTGAATTAAAAAAGTTAGTTGCTTATCGTTTACAGGACGTGGCAATCAACCCCAGCTTTTATTGGCTGTTTGTGATTTTTCTAGGCAATTTTTTCATTCAGTAGTTTGCCATTGCTTTCTGAACGGTACGGCGCTTATACCATTGTTAAAAATCCACACAAAGCGATCTGCTACCAAACCGCCTGCAGCAGGTTTCGAACCTGGTATATCTGGATTATGAAACTGCGTTCATATCCATTAGGCCACAGACGCCGACTGAATTAAGTGAAGTTAACTTTACTCAGGGAATTGATGATGGGGATCTGACAGGTGCCGGAGGCGCGGGAAAGTAGAGGAGGCCGCTGGCAATGGATAGACGCATATTGTGGAAACCTGTTTATAGCAATGCAAGCCAGTTCTCGTTTTGAAGTCCTCAGGGTAACAGAAGTAGAGTTAGACAGAAAAACACAAGGGGAGTAGAACTGGATACATCAATTAAAAACTATGATGAAGGCATGGATGACACGGGATGGGACGACTTGGAGCACGTTTGTTAAGGCCCATGCTCCTTGTGAAGTCCAAGGTTGATTAAGAACTTTATTTGAACTTGTGTGGCCCAAAAAAACAAAACAAAGAAAGAACTAGAAAGCTAAACAGAATCTCAAGAACCAAATATTTACAGCCTTGTGGTGAGCAGCACTGTAAACAAAACATCCATTCAAACATTTCCCATATCGCCCCCTGTCAAACATATATCCCCAACTGCATGCTGGTCCACTTGTAGGAAGCCTGTACTAAACATGTACGTGCTCGTGTTGTGATACTTTATGTAGCAAGATGTTTTACATGATGATATTGCCAGCACCGTACATAACATAATATTAGTAGGCATTATCTTTTTCAATCTTCTCAGAGTCCCCTGGGAACTATACAAATATTTGTCTCATTCACTGGGAACTATACAAATATTTGTCTCATTCACTGGGAACTATACAAATATTTGTCTCATTCACTGGGAACTATACAAATATTTGTCTCATTCACTGGGAACTATACAAATATTTGTCTCATTCACTGGGAACTATACAAATATTTGTCTCATTCACTGGGAACTATACAAATATTTGTCTCATTCACTGGGAACTATACAAATATTTGTCTCATTCACTGGGAACTATACAAATATTTGTCTCATTCACTGGGAACTATACAAATATTTGTCTCATTCACTGGGAACTATACAAATATTTGTCTCATTCACCACCTTTCAACCCCCCAAGGAGCATAGGTCTTCAAAAAAAAACGAACGCCAGGTCTTCCTGTCACGTGCTATTAGCTTAAGGTTTATCCACGCCTTCTTCACCCCCCTTCACGTCTATCTCCAGATCTCTTCTCCGTGTATATTTGGTCGTCCTCTAGCTCCCTTACCCCGGGGACTTCAGTACAAGAACTGCCTAGTAATGCCATCAACAGGTTTCCATGTATACAAACATAAATAAGACACATTCAAGAAATATTCCAAGAGATTATGCAGACGGGTCGAAGGGTGTTCAATGAAAATGCACGGTTTATTGTATGTATTTATTGTGTCCAGGCATGCATGTATGTATCTAGGTTTATGGATTTTTGCATGTATGCAGACGCGAGCACGTCCGTATGTATGTCATGAATTTATTATTTTATATTTATTATTATGTTCAGCGAGTCAATATGGTTGGCAGGATGTTAAACAAATAGCCTACTGTAAACAGCAGAGTAAGAACAGTGTTTCTTAACCTTCAAAGAAAACGCTGAACTCTTCCCAAAAAAAAAAAAACACACACACACACAAAGACTCCGTCCTGAATGGCATTATGACCTACTAAAATAAACATATTAAGTAAGTCAGTAAGTGACCGAAATGTTCAAGCAGTCTAACAACTACTACCTGTCCTGCTTGGGCTTCTCAATAACAGTTTACTAACCTCTTGGGCTCCTCAATAACAGTTTACTAACCTCTTGGGCTCCTCAATAACAGTTTACTAACCTCTTGGGCTCCTCAATAACAGTTTACTAACCTCTTGGGCTCCTCAATAACAGTTTACTAACCTCTTGGGCTCCTCAATAACAGTTTACTAACCTCTTGGGCGGTTTTGTTTTGTTTTGTTTTAAGGACTGTCTTCACTGCACACGGACAACTCCATCAGTACTCCGATCTCCTCCCTTTAGATCACACGAGGAGGATCTCAGCACAGTGAACGAACTCCGTAGCACCGGCGAAAATCCCAATGTGTGTATATAGGAATCACACATTCTATAAATATTTATGTGGTGGGTAGGTTTCTAATTTTTGCCAGTCCAGCGGCCTTATGGCCTACTCTTTACGATTTCCAACTGCCGTAGGATTTTTAACGTGCGCAACTTGCACACGGGACCTTCTATTTGTTTCGCCCTTGTCCGAGATGGCTAGCCATCCGATCTGACTACCCAAGAGACCACTAGTTCTGAAAAAAAAAATGTCCATATATTATATTTCCTCAAATGGGAATCCAACCCGGTACCTCTAGAATTCTAGGCGGACGCCATACCTCTTAGCCACTCGGACCACTTGGGCGGTTTGTGGGGATAACCATTTGAGAAACTGCGAAACACTGATATACGGTATATCGTAACATTATACGGACATTTTTATGATAATCAATTGTCTTATTTGGATGTAGACGTCAACGGAAGGGGAGGCAATCTGTCTTTTCTCATCTCTCACATGAAACAAAAGTACCCAGACATTAATCTTGTTCAAGATAGCACTACTCTTGATAGTGTCATGCCATCGCTTTATCATCTCGTCGCTGCTATCTCCCCTGGAGTAAACAACGTAGCGGATCACTCGCAAATTAATGATAACGCTGAGTTTCCATTGGGGACAATACAGTTAATTATCCCCCCTATTTTAGAAGGCGACAGCCAGGGGGCATGCCAACGATGTATGATTCAGATTATCCCCTCACGGATGTACAAAGAAAATTACTGCATAATGTAACTATAACTCATGCCTTTTATCTCCAATAACTGTCTCCTTTTTCTTACCCCACCCTCCCCCAAGGACCGTTAGTTTAATTACCTATTTTTGGGAATATGTTAGGACAACTTTTTTTGTTCACGGACCACTTAAGATATTTGAAATGAATTGACGGAACAGTGTGATCCTTAAAAATTGGGTTTAACGTAGCTTTACAAGTTTATATTAAATTTTACAATTAATTAAAAAATAAGTTTAAGCTGTATAAATATAGAAAGTAATTAATACATTTAAAATAACAATTAAAACCATCAGTAGCTTAATCATGTCTATTTTTTTAATAACTGATTAAAATAAAGTACATGCACAAATAATTGTTCATTTTACACCAATGAGAAGAATGCTTTTGGTTTTTTTATTTTTTACCTTCACACATTTGCTTAATATTTGGTACAGTGTTTGAAAGTTGAATTCTTATGGCTGGGGCAGCGTCAAGTATGTTCATATATTTTGTCTTCGTAGCTGCGTAAGAAGAAAATCGTGTTTCACATACGAGGGGCGTTCAGAAAGTAATGCACCACATCGTTTTTCTCAGCTAATAATGAAGATAGAAGCATGACATTTTGCACACTTGAAATATGTCATGTACCAATTATGGGCACCAAATTGCACCGCAACCGGCCAAATAATACGGCTGCCCTAAACCGTTGAAATAGAGCATGTTAGCAACTTGCGTTATAAACAGCGAATTGTGATAGAATTTCTCGTTGCAGAGAAGAAAACTGTTGTGAATATTCACAAGCGTCTATGTAATGTGTATGGAAGTTTTGCAGTCGACAGGAGTACAGTCAGTCGCTGGGTTCAGAGAATCAAAGAATCAGGAAGTGGAGATACGGAGCTGCTTGATCGGCCGCGCTGTGGACGTCCTGCCACAGCCTCCAACGCAGAAATGTTGAAATGCGCTGAGGGCATTATTCTTACTGATAGGCGAATCACTACTCAACAATTGGCCTTACAACTGTCAGTCAGCATTGGTAGTGCAAATGCAGTTATAAAAACTCTCGAATTTTCTAAGAATTGCGCAAGATGGGTTCCTCAAAGTCTCACAAATGACACCCGATTGCAAAGGAAAGCAATTTCTTCTGAATTGTTGGTGCGTCTCAATGCTGATGGAGAGAACATTTTGGCTAAGATCGTTACAGGTGACGAAACCTGGGCACATTATTTTGAACCTGAGACAAAAAGACAGTCAATGGAGTGGTATCATCCGCAATCACCACGAAGAAAGAAATTCAAGGCAATTCCTTCAGCTGGAAAGGTCATGATCACTGTCTTTCGGGACATTGAAGTTGTGATTCTTGTGGACGTTATGCCAAGAGGAGAGACAATCAATTCACAAGCTTACATTAAGACATTGAAAAAACTCAATCAATGTTTTCGCAGAGTTCGGCAGCACAAGAATCCAGCAGACCTGCTTCTCCTTCACGACAATGCGCGCCCTCACACAAGTCTGGCAGCACGGGAAGCAATCACCAAATTGGGTTGGACTGTACTATCCCATCCACCCTATAGTCCGGATTTGGCACCCTCTGATTTTCATCTATTTGGTCCACTTAAAGATGCACTCCGTGGGACAAGGTTTGAAGATGATGAAGGAGTGATTCATGCAGCGATGAAATGGCTACATGATCAAGACAAAATCTAGTACGGGCTAGGAATACATGCACTTGTTTCGCCCTGACATAAAGCCATACAAGTTGATGGGGATTATGTTGAATAATACCGATGTTTACATGACATATCCATGTATATAGTGTATAAATTTCATGCTTTTTTAATAAACAGCTCCTGAGAAAAACGATGTGGTGCATTACTTTCTGAACGCCCCTCGTAGGTATGTAGTGACAAATGGAAGAAGCACTCGAATTGCTCGTTTTGAAATGGTGGGGAATTTTAGCAAAACAGTGCTCCAAAAATCATTTAAGGAAAGTTCATTAAATCTTTTGTTTTAGTCCTGAGTCTGAAGTCAAATCAATCAAACTCTCATAATCATGGACTGATAAGCAAGCTGGTTTGCCAGCAATTGCAAACAGATATCGTATCCATTTAAAAAATATTGTTTGAAAATATGTTGTTAGCAACCGGTTCTACATTTTTTATTCGCAGAAAACCTTTCAATAGTTCTCGAAACACTAGTGTTCCGCGGAACACAGTCTGAGAACCGCTGTGTTTAGACAAGAGTTCCCTAGTAAGTGTTGATGTAAGAACATAATTTATCATTCTATAATCTCGGACAGAAAGGTCGTTTATATTTGGAAATACGCGGCGACACACCTTAATATAACCGACGGCCCTGCAAAACTCGTATAAACACAAAAATTACATAACATTTCAAAGATTTGTGTAATTATAGATGCATAATGTTAACGTCTTCTTCTTTGATCCTTAACGACTAACTATCAAATTAGTCAGTGACCATCACGCCTGGTGGCGTCTTGTAGGGCGGTAACAAATTGCTTCCATTCTGCTCGGTCGGCGGCCATCCTTCGTGCAGTGCCACAGCTCTGGTTTATTCTTTGCATTTCGGCCTCCAGAGTTCTCAGCCAAGTTGTTTTTGGACGGCCTCTCTTTCGCTTTCCTTCAGGGGTCCATAGCATAGTTGTTCTTCTGATAGCATCGGAGTCTCTTCTGAGAACGTGGCCAACCAAACTCCAGCGTCTGCCTTCTACGAGTATGATGGTGCGCATATCTTATTGGTGGCTCTGAGTTGCAGTTCTTGGTTGGTAACGGCATTTGGCCAAAAGATTCGGAGAATTTGTCTCAGGCAGACTGTGGGGAAATAGGATAAAGTCAAACGTTCTTCGCTTACTCTCCAGCATTCTACAATGTTAACGTAAATAGCGTTGTCATAACACGGTAAAGACATTCTGGAATCGCCATGTAAACTAGTGTTTTTATGATAAATTAGGAATTGCACAACATAAATTATTGTATAACTTTATAGTTAAAGGTCTGATCAGGATATTTCTTTTGAGGATTTGAACATCAACTACATACCGGTATACATGTAATTATGGCAGTGAGAAATCATTTTCTTTGGTATTTGATGAAGAAATTAGGATTTTGTTGGTAAATTCGCACAACAGAATTGAAATCCCACGAAAGTTTACAAGAGAAAAGTGAACTCAGACGCGTAAGTTTGAGAAAACAAGGGTTAGACCTGAGATTAAGTATATAAGCCCGACTCAGACGCAGTTCCTTATTTCCCGAAATCACTTCAAGATCTGACAGAGCTGAGAAGATATCTAGTGGGCTGACTCTTATAGTTAGAAGTCTTAACCTACAACACAACAAGACAACTGAGAAGAAGCTACAACTGACCGATATTGTGAGTGATTTGTAGATCGAAGCTTCAAACAGCCGCAGACTTCGAAGTACCACTGTGTCTGAGGGTAATGTCTAGAAGTTTACAAAATATTTTATTGAATTAATGTACATTTAAAATTGATGGAATATTTAAAATTAATTTTATACTTAACATAAATCCTCATTTCTAAATCTTGCCTTGTGCCCGAAGGAAGATGGTTTCCACCACTATAAAAACTCAATCCTGGAAGCACTGGTACAGCTAGAAGTCCTTGTTAGGACTGACCAACGCCAGGTATAAAAGCTTACAGTCCTTGTTAGGACTGACCAACACTAGCAATAAAAGCTTACAGTTCTTTTTAAGGGTTTCGCTTTTGGATGCTGTGCCCAAAGAGTTCGTCTTCTCTTTTTTTTTCTTATATTTTTTCAGCACAATTTGTCGATGTATTTTAAGGGAAACGACTTAGCTAACTTTGGCATAACGTTAAGCCAAAGGGGAGTAATCATGACTGGGGTTGGAAAGTGTCTTTAATTGATTGTTGTACGACGTACCCCATTTTGACTGACTTAACCACAGCCTCAAGACAGTGTTGTCGAAATGAGGAGTCTGATCAACAGTGACCAGCCAGCATCAGAGGAGTGTCTTGGTTATAAACCATGGATACCATAACCTGGTCACATTTTGCAGGTTTAACTGGTGGTGAAAAATGTGACACACTTTTTTGGGAAATTGTGAACTGTTAACCAGTAGACCAACACTGTTCCTGACATAAGCATAGCGTCTTCGATGTCCAAATGTTTTAACGATCAATGGAAGTCAGCTACTACAACGTGTCAAGCAAATTAACTAAAACTTAACGTAAAAACACAAACCAAGCCACCCAAGCCAATAACTTGATGAATACGACTAACCAGTGGCAATATTTTTTGTTGTGTGAAATATTGCAACACTTTAATATACCAAGGTGCTAATTTCTTTACTATACATCATTAAAGTGTATTGAATTGTTTTTAACTGCAGTCTTTAAATTATTTAAATTTCCAGTTATAATTTTGTTGTGTGGTCAAAGAAATATTAATAATTGTAATTGTTTTTTTTCATTTTTTTTTTTCCCCTTAACCAACGGCACTTGGGCTTTCAGCCCTTCGGCCCAATGACATGTCATTGCGAGAATGGGGAACCTGAGGACTTTCCTTCCAACCCGGTCAGGAACTTCGCTCCTTCCCATCCACAGAGGGTTTATCACAGGAGCCGTTCAGGCTATTCAGTCAAATTTCCGGCCGTAAACATTTCTTCAAACGCTGACGCCCGGGTTTGAACCATGAACACCTGGTCGCCAGACAACGCCGAAGCCATTACATCAGCGCGGCTCCCAATAATTGTAAATCGGTAGAGAATAACTACGAGCCGCATTCACATACTTATATAACACCCCTGGAGCATAGGATAGGTCTATCGAGAAGGCGACTTACCTGTCAGTTCACTTCCACAGTTGAGGTGGGGTTTTTGTTAGACCTCCAACGGCACTGGGGTCGACTCAGCCTTGTACCAGAGCAACTATGGCAAGGTTAAGGCGGCCGGCGTGATGCTGACCACATCACCCCTAGTATGCCGATGGTCAAGAAAATATGGGCCTAACATCATATTCCCGATTTGCCTCAATGGGCGTGTAACGGGATCCTTTACCATTTTATTCACCTCCTCTTCTACAGCTGTCATCGAGAACTGTGCAGTTAACTACTATACTTGTCCTGTACCATCCCTACTACCAGTTCACCAGTTTTCTTCTCCACTTCTGGAAACTACTTTCTACTGTTTTATCCAACATCCATCTCGTCACAAGCGTTAATTTGCAAGAAACGTCGTCGGTTTTATTTCCAGTATTTCAGTTATGGTTAAAATGTCCAAGTAACCCGCCAAAACATGACCGGGGGATAATTATGTTCTGGCTTTTTTTACTACATGTCCTAGTAACGGCACTAATTCTCCTGTGGACATTTTATTCCTTCCCATTTCATGTCAAAGGTCACGTGCATGACGAAAAACAAAATTGAAAGCCCTGCGTGCTTTTTTAAGTCGGTGTTCAATTTATTTTTCACGATACGATGCGCACCGCATCCGTATTTTCCAGAAAATGTACCATAAAAATATTGCAAGGCATGCGCTTTCGTTTAATAGCTGCTCAATTTAGCTTTCAATGTGCAATGAGAGTCTTTTCCATAATTTCCCTAAAAGCTGATGGGATTTGTTCACTGATGGTTACATACATTTTAGGAGGACAATTAGTATGCAGAGGATACGTTTGTTTGTTATTTGTTTGTTTTTTGTTTGTTTGTTTTTTTTACGTGAAATGTCAAATATATTAATTTCTTGCTGTGGTGGGCCACACAAATTCTTAGGTGACAAAAGGGTTTAGGAAGTAGTAACTTACTAGGTTTAAAATAAAAGACATTTTTTAAAGTATCATAATGCATCTTAAAAATCTGAATCTCCGGTCAGTCCTATCGTATGACTGTGAAACATGGAAAACAACAAAAACAACAAGTGACAAGTTGCAGACTTTCATAAATGGGTGCTTGTGTAGAACAGAAGGACTGAAGTGATATGACAAAGTCACCAATGTGGAACTGACGACAAGAACCAGACAAGTATAAGTGAAGTGGAACAATAGATGACAAGAAGAGACTAGCGATGGACCGGACACAAGATGAGAAAACCTGTTGATAACATTACCAGGCATAGCTTATTCTGAAATCCCCAGGGCAAGTGAAGTACTGGCATACCGAAGAACACACGGAGAAGATAGCCAGAGACAGAAATAAAAATGATGAGAAATATATGGAAAGACCTTGAGCTGATGTCACGTGACAGGAGGACTTGACACTGACGTGTTTCTTGAAGGCCTTGAGAAGCTAAAGCTTACTGACTTATTAATAACTAGCAATAACCTGCCAATAATGACGGAAGTAAATAATTCAATATAAAAGTTCTTTGATGACAACATTTTTTGTGAAAGTGGGTGGATTTGTTTCAAAGAATGTTTCCTGATAACAAAAACTTTCAAGTTTTCATGATTTGTTCATCGGGTGAAAGCGACAAAGAGCTGGCCGTGTCCGAAAACAGGTTCAGGAAGGAAAACTCTTACGTGATCAAAAGATTGTCCTTGCGCCTTATTGATCGTCATTGCAAATTCTAAAATCACTGGGAATTGACGACGTCGCATTAAAATTTTGCCTTGAAGAAACAATCAAAAACTTACATTTTAAGGTTATTTTTAACAAAATGATGAGTTAAATCCGTTTCCGGAATGAAACTGGGTTCTACACCAACTATTTTTCGTTGCGTGTTACTATTTTCGGTAGAGTACATATAAGGGAAACAATACAATTAATGTCTAACTTTCAACCACAGTTGCACCCCTTATTATGTAGAATTATGGATTTTGATGATTTGATGATGATACATGATTCATCTTAATTAGTGACGCGTGTTAAAAAATATTTTTGTGTTTTTGATGCTATGGAAATATTGAAACTTAAACATGCGTGTCACATAAGCACCACGCACATCCAAGATGAGCTGAAATTATCGTGTTTTTGTTTGGACGTCCACTGCTGTTTTTTCCACAATGTGCTATTCAGCTGTTTACAATTCCCCATTTGGAATACTGCCTTCAGATGTTCCGGTCGTCAGCAGCTGCCTTCTAATTATTGCAGGAGATGCCCTCTGCTAATTATTTCGTATCTGTCTGCTTTTATCTCTTGAGTATTTGTGCGTGAAAAGGAATGCTGGGAAACATGTTAGGGTCAGGCTGGAATGTCGCCTCTACAGATTAAATCGCTAACAAGCTAAACATGTTACAGAATGATTACAAATTATAGATAAAAACAAGGGATCCGGCCTTCCCCTCTGAATCTGCATCCTAAACAGCGCAGGTTGCACTGTAATCGTGAACAAGAAAAAGATGGTTTGAGAAATCCACTTCTGACGGTCATGTGATATCCAAACGTGTTCAAAACAGATGACAAAAATTATTTTCACACAAGTCTTGTAATTATTATTTTTTCCCTGGGTCTTGCTGCAGAAAAAAAAAAGAATGCCATGTATACATGACTGGCAAACATGCAGATTCGTTTGAGTTCACTTAGGTTTCACGAAGAAACCGGCTGTCGCTTCACTTAAGACACACACCCCCTCCTCGTGCCATAAATCAATGCACAAATTCAGCCTTTGTGTTTTTGCTCAAACTGTCTTTTGAGGAACAGCAATTTCGTGCACCTCTTGAATCCCGGTAATGAAAACTGTTTCCGAAAGATCATTACGCTTATGACGCCGATTGCTTACAATCCTGGCCAGGTAACATTCCGTCTTGAAGGAAAACTAAAAGATTCCGATTAAGAATTAAGTAAATTAGAAACTGATTCTAAAAACCGTTTGCTGACGTCATTATTTACTAGTTGTACTCAGCATCGCATGATATCTTCTTTATTCTTCTCTCTTTTCTTCCACTTTTTAGCAGCAACAAAATTAAGAGTCGGAGTTGCACAGAGGTCTGGTATCCGCCTCTAATTCTAGAGGTGCCGGGTTCGATCCTAGCACAGTGAATATAATATATGGACATTATTTCAGAACTAGTGGGTACTAATGTTGTCATACTCTTCCCCTCCTCCACTCTGATCTCCTGGGTAGTGAGATCGGATGTCTAGCCTTCTTGGATAAGAGTGAAAAAATAGGTCACGTGTGCAAGTTGCGCACGTCATACATCCCTCGACATTTGGAAATCGTAAAGAGTAGGCCATACGGCCGCTGCCCTGGCAAAATTTTAAAATTAGGAAACCTACCCATCACAAAAATATTAACAGAATGTGTGATTCCTGTATACACGCCGGTGCTACGAAGCGCGTGCACTGTGCTGAGATCCTCCGTGTGTGATCTATGGAGTTGTCCGTGCGCAATGAAATGGTCCTGAAAACCCAACCAAACCAAATAAACGTTTAAAAAATATAATTCTCTGCTTCAGAACGCACGTGCCCAAGATGATCTGCCAATAAGATTGTTAATAAGATACAGCATGTATAAACACAGTTGGATGAACGGAAGTGATATCAAAATAAGAATACGGAAATGTGGGAATCAAAATAAATCAAGTCCAACACATAAATTTGTTATCTGTTGTTTGTTAATCAGAATCGACCTCACTGCACTCCGGGCAAACTCATAGGTACTTAATCAACATTCAATATTCAACTCAAATGTCAAGGCTGGTCTATTGTATGGCTGTGAAACATGGAGAATATAAAAAAAACTACAAACTATGAATATGCAAACTTTCATAAAATGGTGCTTCCGTGGTATACAAGGATTAGAATGGTATGATCAGCTATATAGAACTGATGGAGCAGAGAAAAATTAAAGTGGTATGATCAACTACATAAAACTGATGGAGCAGAGAAAGATTAAAGTGGTATGATTAGCTATTTGAAACTGATGGGGTAGAGAAAGAGTAAAGTGGTATGATCAACTATATAGAACTGATGGAGCAGAGAAAGATTAAAGTGGTATGATCAACTACCTAAACTGATGGAGCAGAGAAAGATTAAAGTGGTATGATCAGCTATTTGAAACTGATGGGGTAGAGAAAGAGTATAGTGGTATGATCAATTATATAAAACTGATGGAGCAGAGAAAGATTAAAGTGGTATGATCAACTACCTAAACTGATGGATTAGAGAAAGATTAAAGTGGTATAATCAGCTATATAGATCTCATGCAGCAGAGAAAGATTAAAGTGGTATGATCAGCTATATAGAACTGATGCAGCAGAGAAAGATTAAAGTGGTATGATCAGCTATACAGAACTGATGCAGCAGAGAAAGATTAAAGTGGTATGATCAGCTTTGTAGAACTGATGGAGCAGAGAAAGATTAAAATGGTGTGATCAGCTTTATAGAACTGAAGTGAGGGAAATACGATAATGTTGGAAAGGATATCGCTTGAGAAAGCCAGTTAATAACACAAGGGTTGCCTGTTCTTGAATCCCTAGATTAAGACACGTACAGTAAATCCAGCAAAAACATGAACCAGGGAAGTGGAGACGGAGTTATTGTAGATAAATAAGACATGGAATCACCTTGAACAGATGGTACATGATAAGACAGTTTAGCTTTAACTTGAATGTTCCTTTTTGAATGAAAGAATAGAGGAAAACACGAGAAACAAAAAACAGGTATGTGTAAAAGGAACATCAAGAAAAATAAATACAACGAACATTGTATAAAATGAGTATTGTGGCAACATATTTTCTTCAGCGACTACACAAATAAGATGAAACAACATACATGTGACAGCAGTGGTACACCGGAAGATCGCAGGGGATTATTTGGTAGATCTATATAGGAGGGCTGTTTGTTGCTGCCCTACAAGACGCCAACTAGGCGTGATGGTCACCGATTGCTTTGTCAGCCAGCGACCAAGGACCAAAGATGAAAGAAGAAGATATATGAGAGAAGGGAAAGAGAAAGAATGTTAAAGCTATGGAATTTTCCAACTCGCCCTCTCCAGCCGGCATTTATAATATAACTGCGGTATCCCAGCTTTAGAAAGTACTTTTCCGGCGTTCCCTGTAAAGTCCACGTGCCAGCTTACTAAAATTCACTTTTATTGTGAAATCCATCAGATAGAAAAGCGATTTTTTTCTCTGAAGCTAAGTTAACTCATTCCGTCCAAACGGACGCGCCACGCGCCAGATAGGACTTCCGTTCGGACCATTGACGCGTGGCGCGCCAGTGTGATGTATGTCGAGTTTGAACGAAAAGTTATAAATACCTAGCAACTAGCTGGTTTTTAAATCATTTCATTACATCCAGGACATGTTTATGGACGTTTGTGAGCGAAAAACAAATTTGTGAAGCTAAAATTGTGTGTTTTATATGCATTTCTATTCCTTTGTTTACATACAAAATGGATCGAGAATCTTCTTCTAAACACCTGCTTTCAGCGGAGCAAGCACGACGCTAATTTCTCAGTGGACAGAAGATAACTCGAGCGACACTGATTTAGAAGTTAGGTTTAGTAATTCCAATGAAGACATTGTAAAGACTTTGTCAGAATATTCATGAAAGTGATCATTCTGAGGACGATGTCGATCAGCTGACTGAACATGCATCAGGTAGGGCTGGTATAAAAAGAGCAAAACTTTCAGTCACTAAAGGAGAAGGATAAAGAGGCAAAAACACCATTGTGACCAAAAGTAAAGCTATGAGAACTGCCACAAGTCTAGAGGCAGGTGCATCCTCACAAGATGTCCCAGATTGGTTAGAAATTGCTGAGGGGATGACACAAAATGCATTTCGATTTTGTCCAAAGAGAACACCAGGTGTGACTGAGGGGTTTGACCTGTCAACCCCATTGAAATGTTTCAGTGTTTTGTTTACAGATGAGGCTCAAGATTTCATGTGCCAGTGCATCAATGATTATACCAGACTCAAATGTATCAAAATAACCCTGCGAAACAATATTCATTGTATTCTCGGTGGACCAAAGTCACACGCCATGAACTTGATAAGTTTATTGCTGTCCTAATAAATATTGGGATTCAGAAAAGACCATGCATTCGCGACTACTGGTCTACATCTGCAGAATTTTATACTCCTTGGTTTCTTCAAATGTTTTCAAGAAGTAGATTTGAAGCATTATATCATACAATGCTTCATGCCTCTGATGAAAATTCACAAGGAAAAGAAAAGATTGAACCTTTTATGAACATGTTGTTGCAAAAATTTCAGAGTGCCTTTTACCCATTCCAAAATCTCAGTTTGAATGAAATGGTAATAGGGTATAAAGGCAGATGGCAATATAAGCAGTATAATCCAAGGTTTTCCTTGCATCTTCTCGGGCCAAAGTGGAAGCACATTGTCAAACCAAAAATGATAGATAAATACAACAATTCAATGAATGGGTGTGATCTCCTGGATCAAAAAGTTGGTTATTATGTCAGCGCTCTCATTATTATTGCTCTGGATGTCCTGACCAGCCACATCTACACCCACAGTTTTTATGACTACCATAAAAGCATGTGAATAGTGGCAAATTCTTCTGGGAAATGTAAAATAGAATATAGTTGGTGTAAATAATATTAGTCATAGTTGTTTGGTATTTACAGAAATTTGTGGTGTAGGAAAAAAATCATATAAATTATATATTTGAAGTGATTGTGGTAAAATGTGTTGTGTTTCAAAATGGATGTGCACTGATATTCCCACATGAGATAACATCAACACCTAGTTACAAACATATGTGGTTTTGAGAAAAAAATCATAAAATTACATCTATGAAGTGATAGTGATAAAAGTTTCTAGATATGTTTCAAACTAAATGTACACTGATATTCTTAATATTTTATTGCCATATATTAATTGGGAGCTGAAATATTTAAGTTTAAGTATACAATTTTATTTTATTTTTTAAACATTTTTAAAATCAAGTCTACACTTCACAAGACATAACACACACCTATTCATGTCAATTAATTATATGAATCAATTCATAAGATTCTCCAGTCAATTTCACACATTTAAATGTATAACTTAAACACCTAGTTAAATAAAATGTGTATCCACAACCTGTTCTTTAAAATATAACCTGAAGAGAAAAATTGAACACATTTTGACTGGTTGTTTTTATAAACATATGTGGTTTTGAGAAAAAAATCATAAAAATTACATCTATGAAGTGATAGTGATAAAAGTTTCTAGATATGTTTCAAACTAAATGTGCACTGACATTCTGAACATTTTATTGCCATACATTAATTGGGAGCTGAAATATTTAAGTTTAAGTATACAATTAAAAAAAAAAATTTTAACACTTTTTAAATCAAGTCTGCACTTCCCAAGACATAACACACACCTATTCATATTAATTAATTATATGAAGCAATTCATAAGATTCTCCAGTCAATTTCACACATTTAAATGTATAACACAAGTACCTACTGAACTTATGTATTTGTCCACTGTCTATTTTTAAAACCTCACCTGTCTGAAAAAATTGCATCCATTTTCGGGCCTGGGTAAAACCCCAAAACAGGAGAGGGGGGGGGGAGGGGGAGGAGGGGGGGGGGGGGGGGGGGGGGGGGGGGGGGGGGGGGGGGGGGGGGTGGAATGAGTTAACATTCGGTAAAACATGGTTTGGTTTGAATTTGTCACCGCTAAGTCGGTGCAACTGCATGAAACAGATTGTCTTGCGCAGAAAAAAATTGCACTGCACAGACAAATTTTGCATATTCACTGCACTTATTCCAAATTACAAGTACTTCCAAACCTTATAACAGACATGTTTTATCAACGTAGATCTTTTCATAGCTCATTGTTTCTAAAGTAGAACCACAACGCTCCTGGTTTACCTACCTCTGATCCAGAATGACTCCGTTATAACCTACCTTCCGGAATACCCAAAGTACAACTTGATACTTTCAGCCGATACTCAGTATAACCATGACTTCCATTCTGACAGCTTCCCTCAGTTTCCCCTTATACCTGTACCACTGTTCGTTGTTTTTCGTTATTTCCGCATGGTCAAACCGCATCAGTCTGCTTGCTTTTAAGATATTTGTTGTTAGTGTGGATGTATATAATTTGCGAAAAAAAACTTTCTTTTTTTTTTTAACTTCAATGTCCAGCTCGCCAAATCAGCATACGTTATCTGTCCACTCACTTGCAAGCAAATTAAACCGAAATCTTCAGTTCTGAGGATAACAATGTTTTCTATTCTCCTCTTCTGCTTTTCAGCGAAGCCACATAGGCACAAATGTACGGAAATAACGCCACCTGACAGCTGGAAGATATCAAACGTAGGTCTACTGTCTAAAGTTAAGTTACTCCCGGGGTTCCCAATCTGGAGTGCGAGTAACCCTCAGGGGTACGAGAGACTTGTCAAATAGGTGCCGGGAATATTTGGTAAATAACTACAAAGATCTTAGTGAAATATTCCACAAATAGTGTTAGTGGGAACAAAAGTTATGGACAGGAGAGATAACGGCAAGTCCTGTTCTCAACTAAATCTATAAAATGACAGAAGTCTGGAGACTAAACATGATATACGGGTATATCTTTTTTTTAAATTATAAAATAATAAAACGGTTGGTGACCAGAAACAGAATCAAAGGTATCACTAATTTATGTGTCTTTGTTTTGACAAGCACCCAACAGCTTTGTGATAATTTCTTTGTTTAATCCCAGACCCCCGAGGGCTACAATGGGAATTTAAGATATCCCTAAAATGTTACAGAATGATTACAGCTATGGTTGGGGTGGAAATCAGATATTGTCAAAGGAATATAGTATGATTAAAGTTATAGAGTGTACCTTCTATCTTGGGTATCGCCAACAGAACATATAATGTGTAAAGTTATAGAGTGGATCTTCTATCTCAGGTATCGCCAACAGAACACAGAATGTGTAAAGTTATAGAGTGAATCTTCTATCTCAGGTATCACCAACAGAATACAGAATGTGTAAAGTTATAGAGTGGATCTTCTATCTCAGGTATCGCCAACAGAATACAGAATGTGTAAAGCTATAGAGCGGATCTTCTATCTCAGGTATCACCAACAGAACATAGAATGTGTAAAGTTATAGAGCGGATCTTCTATCTCAGGTATCACCAACAGAATACAGAATGTGTAAAGTTATAAAGCGGATCTTCTATCTCAGGTATCGCCAACAAAACACAGAATGATTAAAGTTATAGAGTGGACCTTCTATCTTACATTCCGCCAACAGAAGTTAGAGTGGATCAACCTATAAAAACGACATCAACAGAACGACAATCTGAACATCTACTTCAAGGGTACCCAACATATGAGAAACAGACAAAGCGCATGTTACCATCACTAGTGCCATGTCTGAAAAAAATATATATACGGAGATGACAACAGCTTCAAGCTGACCACTGCTTTCTTTGAACATATTTAAGTTGACGTCTGATGGTGATCTTTGAACATATTTAAGTTGACGTCTGATGGTGATCTTTGAACATATTCAAGTTGACGTCTGATGGTGATCTTTGAACATATTCAAGTTGACGTCTGATGGTGATCTTTGAACATATTTAAGTTGACGTCTAATGGTGATCTTTGAACATATTTAAGTTGACGTCTGATGGTGATCTTTGAACATATTCAAGTTGACGTCTGATGGTGATCTTTGAACATATTCAAGTTAACGTCTGATGGTGATCTTTGAACATATTCAAGTTGACGTCTGATGGTGATCTTTGAACATATTCAAGTTGACGTCTGATGGTGATCTTTGAACATATTCAAGTTGACGTCTGATGGTGATCTTTGAACATATTCAAGTTGACGCCTGATGGTGATATTTGAACATATTCAAGTTGACGCCTGATAGTGATCTTTGAACATATTCAAGTTGACGCCTGATGGTGATCTTTGAACATATTCAAGTTGACGCCTGATGGTGATCTTTGAACATATTCAAGTTGACGTCTGATGGTGATCTTTGAACATATTCAAGTTGACGTCTGATGGTGATCTTTGAACATATTCAAGTTGACGTCTGATGGTGATCTTTGAACATATTCAAGTTGACGTCTGATGGTGATCTTTGAACATATTCAAGTTGACGTCTGATGGTGATCTTTGAACATATTCAAGTTGACGTCTGATGGTGATCTTTGAACATATTCAAGTTGACGTCTGATGGTGATCTTTGAACATATTCAAGTTGACGTCTGAAAGTGAAAGAAGAAGAACAACAACAAAAAGGAGGAGGAGGACACTACCATTAGCTTTTCAAGAGTCCCGACTCGCGCTGGACTGGGGGGGGGGGGGGGGGGGGAAAGAGGGTGCATAGGTCACGAGATTATCATCATCATTTTCTTTTCCCTCCTTTGGATTATGGAGCCACAACTGTAGCTGGTCACCTTGTAGCTGGTCACCTTGTAGCTGGTCACCTTGTAGCTGGTCACCTTGTAGTTGGTCACCTTGTAGCTGGTCACCTTGTAGCTGGTCACCTTGTAGCTGGTCACCTTGCAGGAATCCTCAACAAATGCTCTTGCATTCGTGGTTTCTGTAGCAATAAGTTTTACGTGATGGGGTTGCCACCTTATGCGCAACATAATATTAACAGCCATGTACGACATGCTTGAGGGCACAGTAGTCCTAATCTTCTTTGACTTTTCTTGGACGAAACTGGGCTCACTAGAATATTGGCTAACTAAAATACTAGAGTACTTTCTGTGCATTCTGTGCTTCTCTATGGTGCGGAATGCTGGAGAGTAACAGAGAAGGAAATGTAGAAATTGTCCTCTTTCCATACAATGTGCCTAAGGAAAACTCACCGAATCTTTTGGCCGAATACCATCACCAACCAAGAACTACTTTTTCGGAGTAACCAAGAGGACATGCACACCATCATAGCTAGCAGACGCTGGAGATGGGTTGGCCACGTCCTCAGAAGGGACCCTGATGCCATTACAAGAACAGCTATGCTATTGACCCCCCAAAGGAAAGAGAAAAAGAGGCCGACCAAAAACAACTTGGCGGAGAATTGTGGAGGCTGAGATGCAAAGAATAAACCAGAGTTGGGGCACTGTACGAAGGGTGGCTGCCGACCGAACAACGTAGAAGCAGTTTATTGCTGCCCTACAAGACGCCACGAGGCGTGATGGCCACTGACTGCTTTGACAGTCTACGTCTAAGGATCTTCTTCTTCTTCTTCGATCCTTAACCACCGACCGTCAAAGCAGTCAGTGGCCATCACGCCTAGTGGCGTCTTGTAGGGCAACAACAAATTGATTCCACTTTGCACGGTCGGTGGCCATCCTTCGTACAGTGCCCCAACTCTGGTTCATTCTTTGCATCTCAGCCTCCACAGTCCTCCGCCAAGTTGTTTTTGGTCGGCCTCTCTTTCGCTTTCCTTCAGGGGTCCAAAGCATAGCTGTTCTTGTGATGGCATTCTAAGGATCAAAGAAGAAGAAATTACTAGAAGCGGTCAAAACTGGACCAAATAATGAATTATACCAACAAATAATGTTAGCCTTGCTTAGATTTTCTCAGGCACACCTTCAGGTGCTTCAGAGGTCACTGTATTATCGGTGTGAGAAACAAACCTGGGTGCCGTGGGGTTAATATTTTGATTAATGTGACAGTGAACGTACACACACGTGCGTGTCAGTGAAGGTAATGAAACATTTTGATGAGAAGCACGTGTGTTATCATGGGCAGACAACCGAACAGCATCAGAGATTGATAGCAATGACAATTACTTTTAGGTGCAAAGTAATAGGGAAAAGTATCACTACTCTTCCGTTCAGACTTATAATAATTTATTGTGCTTACTGGGGGGTGTCCTTTCCAGAGACACTGAATGAATAGTACTACTGCACCCTCAAGCATGTCGTACAAGGCGACTAATATGAAGTTGTGCAGGGGGCAAAAGAAACCACCTCCATAAGAGTTTGATGCATGCTTTCTGTAACAAGACCAGCTGTAGTGGTCGTTCCAGGCTCAGTAGCGAAATGATGATGATGATAGTGATATTGTCAACTGCCCGATGGCCAGGTCTTTCGAAGTTGGATTCCGTGCCGAATGCAAACACCGAACTCCTGCGTCGAAGTGCTGATGTGTTAACCACTCTGCTTTTTTCTGGTGTTACAAGACAGAATGGAAGTTAAGTCAACATGGTTTTGTCTTCTCCGCGCACGTTAACATCTGCTTGACCTCTCCGCTACTTATTAAATTGATGTAGCATCTTACTCGATGTCGGGACTGATCATCATTAACCTTTATCGCCTTAAGGGGCACAGGACTTCAGCACATTCACGCCAAGCCTCCCTGTCCTGTATCATCCGCTTAAGGTTTTTTTCCATATCTTCTTTACCCCTTTCATACCTGTCGCCAGTTCCTTTCTCCGCGTGTTTTTTCTGTCTCCGTATAAAATAGGAATTGTCTTAGAAGAAAAAACGTGACATTAGTCCAGACTCCTAGAATTATCTGGTCATGCACTAATCCAGGTTGTCAGGCTCTTTCATCACATTATATTAAATTCCACTTGAAACTCCAACAGTATTGACACATTATACCAGGTGCCAGATACATACAACAAGACGTGCGGAAATTAGTGAATGTGCGAGGGGTGGACTGTTCATATCACGAGCTGAAGATAGAGGGTCCTACCGCGAGTTGTGTTAAGGTAGATCTCACGAAAATGGTAATGGTTGGGTAGATCTCACAAAGAATGTGCAGTAGATATCTCAGAAAAAACTATCAGATTTTACGAGTATATGTACATGTCGACAAAGATGTGATCCTAAGCCGTCAGCCATGAAATGGGACCATACTTCTAGAGATATGTTCAATTCATTTCAACAGGTTAACAGCGATCTTGCTGTGTGGATGGCTGTGTCCCGGGATATCAATAATCTTGAGGTAAATAAAAAACACGATGTTATGAAATCTGATAACCGTTCAGTATTCATTGAAAAGCTCTGTAGAGAGTTTCTTAGAATCATCATTAAAATTGTTTACGACTATAACTAAATTAGTGATGGAAGGGATGGTCCCTGGTAAAAGGGGAAGGAGTCGACCTAGACGACGGTGGACCCAGGACATCACAGAGAGTCTGAACTTGTCTTTGGCTGATGCAGATCGACTTGCCCAGAATCGTGATGCGTTCAGAGCAGCTGTAATGGAGACAACGTTCTGGAAAGAATACGTCACATGATGATGATGATTATATCGCAATTTTTTTTTTTGGGGGGGGGGGGGGAATGATGGCACTGATTACTGAGTTTAAGGGAAGGCAACTGTCGTGCTGCTTTTCATGATCATATGCTGCACGAGGACATTACGATCAATCTCCAAACGTCTGTCTTTGATACTAATTATGTATCCCACACTTTACTCTCGTATGTCTCTAAGCAGACAAAGCAAGAACTGGGTAACTGCTCACTCAGGCATATAGTAAGACGCGAGTAATATGAAGTTGTGCATGGGCGAGCAACTATATCATACAGAGCTGATTGCTACAGAAATCACCGCTACAACAGCACACGAACCTTTTGGTAAAGACATCTGCTATGGAACCAGCTAGGGTGGTGGTCCCATGGACAATAAGGAACGAAAAGGGAAATGATGATGATGAATGATGATGATGATGACTCTTGACCCCAAGCTAATATTTCTACCCATCGAATCAGAATCCCTCCCTCTCCTCCTCCCTCACGTCATATGTTTGAGTGAAGCTTTTTGTCTTAAGTCATCTTGTTATTCTAGTTTTGCCGTTCGTGTGAGATACGTGAATTAGAATTCACCAACAAACCAAATCAAATACAAACTACCAAACACAAAGTGACCCTGGCGAGGTCAACCCCTTGGGAAGACTGAAGAGAAAACAATCAGGAATGCTTTAGAGTGGAAGCCCTAGGTAAGGCTTTTTTTTTTTTTAACAAATAACACATTTTTTTTTTAACTTTCACGACCAGATGTAAATAGTGCGTCCCTTTTTCTATTTCTACACTTTGTTGCTGTCTCATTAAGTCTTTCTATTATCCCTGTCTGTTCTCTTTGCTTATCTGAGGCGAAATGTTTACGTGCCTTTGTCAGTGGCGTAAACAAAGCCCTCCCAACAAAGATTTCCTCATGGTTGCTTTTGGAGAACAGCCTCTGATTATCTACTGACTGGTTACCTTTGCCAATTATTCAAATTTTACCATCTACTAGACCCGAGACGGCCTACGTCTATCTGTGTTATACTATCTGGCCCATACTTGTTAATAGGAAAGTCTGGAAGTAATAATGCCAATAAACAAAATGTCTGACTCGTTCAGGTTCTATGTGACATAGTTGAGAGTTCTTGCGTGGAAAAGACTTTCCGCGGACAGTACATTTTTGTAAGTGCTTAGCTGGCCGTTCATCTTAACACCATTTATTTCTCGTGGCGAGGCGATGGCGTCGTTTCTGCGGATCTGGGTCAACTCTCAGGATGGTCTAATACTTTTGTCTTAGTTGTGTATAGTAATCTCCTTCGTTCTTAGTTGGGGGATCTGGGGAGGCCAAGAGTGGTAGCATCCTTGGGCAAGAGCGGTCGCACTGAAGAACTGAACCAGTGGCTCAAACTCACTGGTCCACCTTGACCTCCCAAGCTTGACATATGGCTCCCAGAAGCCACAAAGACAGTGGCGGCCATCCCCCAGTAACAGTCTCGACCGACTGGCCAAACTATGTTGAGCGCCCGTGCACAGCCCTGCTTTTACCTGTGACTGGCCTCCAACTCGGACTAGCACAGCTACAAACCACCCACAGCATCTCATAGTGAAGGCACCAGGGTTCACGACGTGACGATCCTTTTGACCAACTAGGAGTGCTAGTGCTGACTAAACAGCTGACAAATTATGGATGTTTCCCGAAAACAGCGGTCATCTGGTGGCGGGGACTGCACAACGGTGAACCCCACTGAGGTGGTGCAACATGGTATTGAGGCTGTCTTTCCCCAGGCAGCAGGACAAACATCAGGCGATCAGGACAGCAAGGGAAAATAATACTTCCCCACCGATGATGGTACAGTGCCCACCATGCCTTGCACATCCCGCATGGAAAAAGAGGATAACTACCGGGATGAAAGAAAGTCATCACAACTTTGGGGAGCCAATCAAAGCACCCTACGACAACTGTACTTGGGATACGTGCGCTCAGTTATGAATTACTCTCTACCCCTGCAAGCCACTGCTAGCCCAACACTTAGACTGAAACTAGAACGATACAAAACCAGGCACTCAGATTCATCTGTGGATGCTTGCGAACTACCCCGACCAGTGCATGCGAGATTTCCGCCAATGTGGAACCCCTAGAACTAAGGAGAGAGAAATCAGTTATCATCACGGCAGAAAGGTTCTTGCGACCTGACAAGGATGACCCCTGCAAAAATGTTAATAGTGACCACAACTCCAAGTACCGAATTTAAAAACCTCTTTCACTAGAAGGTACCAAGAGCTTTCATGGAAGCACTACATACCGGAGACTAGACTGCTTACTCAAGCTGTACCTGACCTACCACCTCACGTAGAATTAAAAAGACCAATAATACGTACAAACCTTCTGCAACCCGCAAATAATAGCCTCATACCTACACTGCTGAAAACACTTGCCATGGAAACCATCTGTCGATATGATGAAGACATTATCCATGCTTACACAGACGGATCAGCTTTCAAAGCAGTCATAAATGCTGGATATGGGGCCCTAATCATCCCACCCAGTACAGAAGAACCCATCAAAATTGCAGGCCCCTGTGGTACCTGGTGCACAAACTACGAAGCCGAAGTAGTCGCCATCGAGAAAACCCTAACTAGAATTTTTGAACTCTTTGAATCAGACGAAATGGAACCAAATGATGTTGTAGTATTCTCAGACTTGCAGGCTGCCCTCTTGGCAATAGGAAACTGGAAAACCAACTCAATCAATACTATCCAGAAGGTCAAAAGAAACATGCCACAAAATTATGAACTTGTATGGAACAGAAATATACATGCAATGGATACCTGGCCACATAAACATCACATTGAATGAAGTAGCTGATAGATAGGCAAAGAAGGGAGCAAAAATGCCACAGATTGACCAACCATTGAATATGTTAACAATAAAACAAATAATCAAAAACAACTGTAAAGAAGTTTGGCTGAACACGTGGGCACAGGCTAAAACAGGAAGAAGACTCTTCATAAACCAAACAGCCCCAAATAAGGAAGATGCTATGAGCCATATCGAACGAAGATACCAAACCAAAATTTTCAGATTGAGAACAGGTCACTCTACACTAAATGACCACAGAAACAGAATGTGTTCACCAAATATAGCAAAATGTAGACACTGCCCAAACCCGTTGGAGACAGTAGAACACCACCTACTACAGTGCCCAGCACTTCAGGGACTGAGACAACAACTGCTACCACACAACCCATCCATAGACAATACACTGTATGGCAGCTCAGAACAGCTGATACGAACTGCGCAGTACCATATAATGGCATCAAGGTCACCAAGAGCTGACGCTCAATGACAGTGGATCACTGTCAAGTCAAATCAAGTCAAGTCAAGTCAAGTCTTTCTTAGTTTTGTATAGTAATGTCCTTCTATCTGTGAATGTCCACAATTCCCTATTTCCGTTATTTATTTACAACTCAAAGGAACTGGGTTTCCTTCCTAATTTATTTACGTGTTTTGTGTGTGTGTGTGTGTGTTTTTTTTTTTAATTCATTAAATGAATCCAACAAAGGGTATTCTCAATAATACTTATTCTAGTTCAGGTTCAGGACACGTGTATTACATCCTTTTTCTGTTTTCTTTGCTTGGTGATAGGAATGTTAGAGGTGATAGTGTCTATAAAAAATGTCTCGATCGTTCAGATCTGAGTTTCATCGTTCAGATCTGAGTTTCATCGTTGCATTTTCTGGCGTGGAAAACACTTCATCAGAGAAAGCACTTTTTATAAGCTGTTTAGCTCGGGGTTTCTTTACTTGTGGTCAACGCAGCTCTTGAGGATACGCGAATGAATTCTAGGGGATCCGAGTACATAACCGAGAAATTAAAGTGTAACATTATTATTTATGAAACTTTGGGACTGTTTGGCAAGGAAGAATATTCCAGCACCTCTGATTCATGCTATACAGAGCTTCTACAAGTCTTGCAGAAATTATGTGAGGACAGCAAACCATAAGTCAGAAGAGTTCAGGACCACCACTGGTGTAAGACAAGGTGATATCCTATCACCTTACCTCTTCATACTCCTTATGGACGATGTCATCAAGGCATGTAAGGAGAGAACAAGAAAGTATTCAGTGGGGTACTGGAAGATGAGACAGGTCTATATTTCAGAGCTGGCATTTGCTGATGATGTTGCCCTGATTGCTAAATCAGAGGCACATCTCCAATCCAACCTGCAAGTATGGAAGGAAGAGCTGGAGAAGAGAGGGATGGTCATAAGCAGCTCTAAAACAAAATCCATGGTGATATCACGAGAAGAAAGAAGACATCAGATTAAGCTGGGAGAACAGGTCCTGGAGCAGGTCGACCACTTTAAATACCTCGGAGCTATTATAGACCGAAAGGGAGGCATCAAAGAAGAGTTGGCCACTCGAAAAGCAGCAGCTGGGAGACTTTTTCAGGCCATAAATCGAGGATTCCTCAGCAAGAGAGAGGTTGGTAAGAAAACGAAGATGGCTGTATACCGCTCCACCTATGTCCCAGTCTTGACATATGGATGCGAGTCATGGGCAATGACTACAACCCATAAAAGCCAGATCCAAACCTCAGAAATGAGATATCTGAGGAAGGTGGTTGAAGTAACAAGAAGAGACATGGTACGCAACCAGACGATACGTCAAGGCCTAAAATGCCACCCCCTACAGACCCAAGTAGAACAGTCCCAACTAAGATGGTTTGGCCATGTCTGCAGAATGGGAGAAGATCGGCTACCACGACAAGCATGGGAAACAAAGAGCCAAGGATCCAGACCCCGAGGACGACCCAGAGTCCGCTGGGAGGACAACATTAGACAATCTTTGAAGGACCGAGGACTAGAATGGAACCAGGCCAGGAGGAAGACAGCCGATAGAATAGTCTGGCGCTCTCTCTTCCAAACCTCTACACCTCACGGTAGAAGGGGAACGACTAAGTAAGTAAGTATTATTATTTATGTAAAGATGTATATTTTTTTCTAAGAAGGCGCCCGTAGCCTTCGTTGGACAATCACAGGAGTCCATGGCACAAAATAGGTTGAGAAGCCCTGGTTTAGCTGGTCGGTTGTTTTAACGCGATATCTATTTCGTGGCGTTTGGTAGAGATGGAGTGTACGTTACCTCCCTTTCATTTCTGTTGTCTCGTGCTCTTTCTTTCTTTAGTTATTTTTCTTTCTTTCTACGAGTGTCGGAAATTTATGTTTTTGTTATTGGGCTACCTCTGCAAACTGACTACATATGTCACTGCTTCTCGTGCATTAGTTAGAAAAACTTTCTCAGCCATCATTTCTGTACCCGCTCTTCCACTGCTTGTTTTGGATTGATTCTACTTATATTCTTCTTTAACATTTATTTCCACACTTTTTTATTCCCATTTGTACCTCACCCTGTCTGCATAATATTAGTTTTATCCTGCTTTGGCATCTCATCTTGGTATTTGTCACTATTGGCACGTGATCACTAGTGCGATCATATCTTACTATGCAACGCTAACAATGTAGCAGGTTTTTTAATGTTATTTTTTAAATAATTATATTGTCAATCTGAATGTGCAGTTCGCTGCTTAAACCACGTTTGACCTGTTATCAAGTTGTATATTTTCCAGAGGTTTTGCCACAAACAATATACCGTAGCTTTAAAACAGAGAATAAATTCATTTGGATTTCATTTGTAAAGTAAAATTTTGTGGACTAAACAAATAATACGTAGTGTGCGTCTTACTAAAACAAATGGCCTGCGTTATGACTACAAAGATTTCGTTAGGGATAAAGGAATGACAAACTGTAGAGCAAAGAAAGTGATAGGTCATCTATATTGTATCTCGTTATGGTAATTACTGATCATGCATCAGTGCCAAAAATATACTCAACAAATAGGAGCGGCCTGAAATAGTGGACGGTCGAGAAGGTAAATACATATACGGGGTGATACATCTTGGCAGTATACCAGGCCGCAGAAAATGAACTGGTTCGGAAATCCTCCTAAGTTTCAGAACAGCGCATATTACGTGTTATTAATACTGCTTTCGTGGCCCTCTATTTTGTTTTTCCACTCAATAACATCTGGATGCAGCACAGGCAAAATTTTATGAAAGATACAAGGGAAGAGTTGGGGGGAGTGACAAGTCATTATAGAAACAAATTGCAGCATGTTTCTTTAACGTACAAAGCTAAATATTTATGTTTCAGATTACCGCTCTCTATGTTTCGTTTCAACGTACAAGATGCATACGTACGAGCGTATGTGTATATGTATATTTTCTTAATGTTTTTTTTTCTCAGCCTAAACTATTCCAGCCTTCGCTTATATTTCATTTTTGGCGCAAGCTTTGTTTCCAGATATGTTGTTTTCCACTTCCTCCTCATGTCCAAAGGATTTCTGCTTATCTTCCGTTTGTCTTTATTTAATTCAACTTTCTCAGCCTTTGTCTTGTTTTCTAATCTCTAACATGGCTAAAACTGTAGACATTTCAGTCTGTTTTTCTACAAGGCAGTCTGTAGACATTTCAGTCTGTTTTTCGACAAGGCAGTCTGTAGACATTTTAGTAGGTTTTTTAGACATGTCAGTATGTTTAAAGATATTTCAGTCTGTTTTTAGAAAATGAGTTACTGTTGATGGTTAGAAAGTTGGAGGATTGGGGGGGGGGGGGGGGGGGGGGGGGGGGGGGGGGGGGGGTGCAACGACGAGAAATACCTTGACTATTTCTATCTGATCAAACTCTTCACTAAAGCGTCCGACTGGCCAACCGGTTAGAGCGGTCTCCTTTCCGCGGCACGGTTACCGGATTAGAAACCTGGTAGAGTCATGCTCCAGTATACCCAGCTGTAAAGAGGTAACCCACTCTTCTCTTCAGTTAGGGAAAGCAACTGCAGCGAGAAAGGCAACTGGTCACCCCACCTCATAAAGCTGGACTTGGTATGAGGAAGTCTCTAACATGTCACTCCTCTACGGCAGTTTGTGCTACAGGACTCCATTAACCTTGTATTCTTGACTATGTTTAACATTTGTGTTCAATAATTCAGCCAAATATTCTGCTTACGTAGCTTCGCCCTATTCTCTGAAACATACCAGGATCTCTATAAGACAGCCGGCAGCCTTTTACATTAAACACTTTGGGTACAAGTTAAATCTGGTATGATCTACCAACCTGGACTGGTTCACACGTTGTAACAATAATCAGCATTTAATTTCTTATCGATCGGTTTGATTTAATGTTCAAATGTCAAGATCAATTAAAGCTGTCTGCAGCAGTTGTGTTTAAGTGTGTACAGCAGTCTGACATATGCACGAGACAAACAAAAAGACCATTTTAACAATGTAAATGTAAGTATTTGTAAGAAAGAGAGTTCACACGTGGTATTTCTTCCCTCACCTAACGTTCTGTGTTCCCGCTAACGCTTTGTATAAAATGTGTACACTGAGTTGTTTTGTTTCGTTAATTCATAAATTTATTATTTTCGTTACTTTTAATGTCACCGTTCATGTTTTACTCAAGTCAACAGTCACGGCGGAAATCTGAGCACATGACACAACACATGACAGCTAGATGTGAAGTGATGAGGGCCTATACTTTGCAGGAAGCAGAAGAGTAATGACGAAGACAATGATTTTAATTACTTTGTTTTTTCTACCTAGTTATATGTAACATATATTTTGTAAGATGTTTCTTGTTTTCTCCGTGTCAGTTGAAAAAAAAAAAAAAAAAAACACACATCCACACAAATAGTAATACGTCTTACAAGGAGAAGGACAAGAAAAACCTACGTTGCGGCCACAAGGCCTTCGTCAGGGACAGACAAACAAGAGACAGGAGGGAAAGAAAATGAAACTATAAAAATAAGAGAAAAAAACTCCCTTAATATTAAGTCCAGTCACATGTGAAGCAAGATGGCTGCCACTAAACCGGAAGGTTTCTCCGTGTCACTCATATAACTATGAGCGTCCGATTGACATAGTGGTTAGAGAGCCAATCTCTCGCGACAAATGTGCCTGGTTCGAATCACGGTACCGACACGCTCCAGTCTACCCAGCTGTAAATAGGTACCTGACTCTGCTCTTTGAGTTAGGGAAGGAAAAGGCAGCGAGGAAGGAAACTGATCACCCCACCTCTCGATGCTGGACCTAGTATGGTGAAGTCTCTAACACTTCACACCCCTACAGCAGTATCTGCTATGGGACTACCTTGTTTACTCTATAAATCTTGAAGTTTTCTTTACAGTCAGCATTATGACACCACTGAAGGCGTGATGGCCACTAACTGCTTTGACAGTCGGCGGATAAGGATCAAAGAAAATAGAAGAATTCGTTTCCCAAAAACAAAATAAATATTCGCAGATTTCTATCTACTAACGCAGACAACAAGCAAACCAACAACAGACGACATCACAGTCATACATTCTGAAACCAACGCTAAATCTCGTTAAAGGCTGTATCAGAAATATCTTAATGCAGAAGGCAGACCACTAAAAGTACCTTCCGAATGTTCGTATTTAGCAAAGTCTTAAGGAGCAAACTACGGGCGTGGTGTCACGCTTGGCCTCCCCTTAGCTTTGCAGTAGTGGTCCAACAGTGGCCAAAACTCAAGGGTAACTGATGTGGGTCTTCAAAGGTGTCTACCTTCGCACAAGATTACTTTTGGCAGAGTTGTAGATATAAGGATAATGATGCTTCTACCTCAAGGACGTATTCACAAGATATTCAGAAAAGCGAGAAGAACGAAGACGGAAAGGGGAGAGTACTTCGTTTTGCGAAATTAAACGTTTACCTCTTTGTCTGGTAATAGATATAACCAGAATGTTAAACTAGATTTTCATTCTGACTCCTAAAATGTCGCAGTAGACAGATCGCTGTGCTAGATCAAAATATCTGTGTTTTGGCAAGTCTGAGTTCTTGGCCATTTTGCCGAGCTCTAGACTACCATTAGATTGCAGTATTCTAGTTCATGGTTTAGTCTGTAGTTCTGTATGGAGGTAAATATATTATATTAAATATCTAGTATTTTGTGAAGTGTTTAAAGTGTTAAATCGCTTATTTTATTTCACTAGTTAGATTTGGTGCAGAGCGTTTAATTTATATAGTCTGTATTATTTTATAGTGACGAGTTACAATGGAAAACAGAAATTATATTTCTAGCTCAAACTCAGTTGGCTATTAAGGAATTTAATTTTACTGCTAAAATAATCAGACGAGAATAAACTTTCTAAACTAACTTTATTAATGCTAGATGCTTCATGGGTGGTGACGGAACACGTAGGTATTCCCAATTCATGATGATTGATTTTATGTATATAACGTATTTCACGGGAAAGTTTAAATGATAAGTCAAGCGGTACGCTTGCAGTTTAAAAATGTAAGTTATAATCCGAGTACGTAGCATGTATAAGTATTTTATTTGTGGTTTTTCTTCCCTATGCAGCGAAAACTGGGGTTAACCCAAATTTTGTCGGCGTTTAGTACAGAGACATACCTGTGAGAAACATAAACATTTTTATCTTTTAACCACGTGGGTTTACAAGTTAACACCTGTCTGACAGTGCGTGTGTCTTCATAAATAGACAGAGTACAACTCTCACTAACGGGTTTTATTAAACACTAAATGTTTTATACTGGGCCTTTGAGCCAGATCAGATTTTCTGCACAAACTCTATGTACAAATTTAGCCGTTGTGGCAAGTAACATATTAACGTCAGTAACATTCCGACGGAGTTTCGACTAGTGGTGTGGTGACCAAATATAGTCCTTTCCTGAAAGTAGACACCGATCTGACATTCCTCAATTCTAGAAACCTAAGCTATTGACGCTGTGCTTGTTGTTAATATTTCGTGCCTGGACAATTTTAATGTGACCTAAGCAGACATCCGAAAAATAAGAACACCCAAGGAGTCGTTCCCGGAAGCAGAGAATTCATCCTATCTTTTTGGAACTGGGGATTTCTTGGTCAAAGACTGCCCTTGACGAGTCTGTAGGTGAATGTCCTAAAAATTGTATTACCAGAAGTGGCTATCTAAGCTGTGAGTATGACCATGTGCACGTGTGGTCGGCTGAATGAATAAAGTGAATGCAGGACGGAGTGATTTTTTTATTGTTGTAATTGGGCACCCATTTTGCTATCTTAACTTTCTGTATTCAAGTATTGCTAATCATATTTCCCTTAAAATAGAACAGAGATATCAAGTCTGTCCATACCTTAAGAAGGGGAAATATTAGACCTAATCCTATGTATCCTTGTTTCCTTGGGGGCTATCACTTTCTTCCAACAGGACTGTGGGCATACCTAGAGGGATAAGATCTAACGGTGGGTCTATCATTTTCTTGTAGCTATTCCTTGTATTTTTTATGACTATGTGTATATGCTTTGATGTAATTTCTATGTGTTGTGAAGAAATTTTAGATGATAATTAAAATTTCTCTTGAAATTAATCAGCGTGTTGGTCAGCTCGTTCTAAAATATTTATATAATCATTTGTTATAGTTTTCCCACGTCTGTACGTCTAACTGTTATCATATAGGTGCGTGCACGTGAGTGGTTATATATTTATATATATATATATATATATATATATATATATATATATATGTATATGTATATATATATATATATATATGTGTGTGTGTTTAGACTGTCTGACTTCTCGGAAGCTGTCGTAGAAGATAGGTGAGAGAGAGAAGATTTCTCGATCTCAGAGACAGCCTCTTAATCACATTCTACCATCTCACTCGTGGAAATCTATTGCTATTACTACTTCTCACTGTGACTATCACTTATTCTAATCTATTCAGAAGGGACCAACCCAAGTCTTAATTCCCCTATCAAAAATCTACGACAGTAATATAGTTTTAGCTCGTACAAGCCCCCAGCTGAGTTAATTCAGCGAATTCCTCTTATTACATTGTATAGCTCTGTTTACGTGTATTTAAGAAATTGTCTGAGACATACGGATGTAGTACATTCAAAATGATTAAATCAACTTTAGATTTGTCTTTATACAAGTAACAAACTTAATAATCAATTATGTCTTAACAGTTATAAAAATGAACAATTGTTTAGAAAAAAAGCATTCATCACAGTGTGATGTTACGGTTTTCGAAAATGGACAGTTCATTTGGCAGTTTTTAAGTTTTAATTAGCTGCCAATAGTTGTTTCTGCCCCCGCTGATGTTTGGGTCTTTGTAGATAGACAACTGGATTGCTCGCGTCCCTGGTCAAGTTTTAAGAGTTGCAGCACGTTCCAAGTAGAATCAGGAAGTAACTGCAAAGCTGGTCCTGCGTCTCTAAGACCTATCTGATAATGGTGTCTAGCGTCGACTTCAGGCCACTTATACCCTCACTTGTTACAGAAATAGTACACTCAACTGGTACCACCAACTAGTATGGCAAAAGAAGAGAAACGAATACCCTCTGAGTATTGAGTTTCCCGACACATACTTATGTGCCCCTTCTTTCCATTCCACCATCCCATCTATCTCAGAACTTTTACCCTCTCTGAGAATTAATCTTAATCCCAGTTGGCGAAAAAACTATCTTTATATTTAAAATAAATAGTTTTATATTTAACTTTAGTTGAAAATATTAACAATATAGTTTGAATATGTTTACATTTACATCGGTTGAAAAGATTGTAAACTTTCATTACAGTTAGAGTGAATGTGTTTTACATTTACACTGCTTGAAAAGGTTGAAACTTACATTACATTTAGAGTGAATATGTTTTACATTTTAGTGCAAATCGATTTTAGTGATAATCTGTAACCTGATGTCGGGTACACCCGAAATGTTCCAACATGATTATCGGTTAATATAATCTCATCCGTCTCCTTTTCCAGCAGGGATGAACGGGTAAACAAACAGACATGACAACCTATCACTGAGAAGAGTGTAAGATAATTTGAAAGTACTAAATATCTGCTTGATAGCAGGGGGGAAAATGTACCGACCACAGAAAAGCACATAAATTAGTCCACTCAAAAAATGTAACTAAATACTTCCGGAGAGGAAAAGAGATCGACCCAATAATTATGTGGCACGTGGTGAAGTCAAAAGTAAGGAATACAAATAATTCATAAACATAGATATAAAAAAGTATCAGGATAAAGCGAAAGACATGAGTTGAATCGGTTCCAGACAACAAGAACTGTCAAGTTTGCATATGTGCTTTAATTAGTGGCGTATTTATGATTCTCTTGCCTTTTCCTTAAGTGAGGTAGCCTATTCAAGCTGGAGGCACCTTTTCGAAAACTCAGTCGTGGAAGGTTCCCCCCCCCCTCCCCACCGGCACTTCCGCCGATTTGCCATATGGTATTAATGTGTGATTAACGATAATGAGCAAGCATCCTGTTTAATAGAGAAATAATGATAAAAACAAGCTTGTTATCTAACGTTTTCTAGCGCTCTAATAAAAAATACCTCAAAGCAACTCAGCATACATTAAGAAAGCAATTTTGTCTCCCATTCAAGTACACCACTTGTCCTTATCTAACAGAAGGGCGTTATGTTTAGACTACAATAAGACACAAAAAAAGTCGCAATTAAGCAAAAATACTGAACTTGACACAGACAATCAAGACGGTAATGACGTGGATTCTACCTTTTTTAAAATAAGAGTTTTGCCGCGTTTTGGCGAGGCACTTCTTTCAACATAGGCACAAGGTCCGTCGGTTATATCAGGGTGCAAGTCCCTGTGGTCTCGTACTAAGTAAGATTGAGCACAGCATACACAGTTAACCAGCTTGTACATAGAGAACTGGGGCAGACAGCAAAATAAAGGGAAGACACAACTGAAAGGGGGGAGGAGGGTATCGAAGTTAAACAACTGACCTGGGTGGAAAGTTTTACCTCTCCTACATAGCAAACAAATAGAATAGTCTGACTACTCCCACAGGTGTGTCGTAAGTGCCAACTACTATAAGGTTGGTCAACTACTATAAGGTTGGTCAACTACTATAAGGTTGGTCAACTACTATAAGGTTGTGTATAAAAGCTTACAATCTCAGCAAGTAAAACACGTTGTACATAAACCACCACAGCAAGAGCGCGTGAATGCTTGGTGCCGGCTCCCTGCACGGCTGTAGAAGCACTATGTTCCAAAAGGCGCGAAAAAGGAAATGATGATGACGGTACACGAGAAAACGTGAAGTGAACTTATTAGCATTATCATGTTTAGATGCGTCTACATTTATCTTCTCGACAAATGAGTTAGCTACATTCTTTTCTTCTTTTTCCCTAGTCCTTGGCCACTGGCTGACAAAGCAATCAGTGACCATCACGCCTGGTGACGTCTTGTTGGTCAGCAACAAATTGCCTGCCCCTTGCTCAGTCAGCAGCCATCCTTCGTGTTGTGCCCCAGCTCTGGTTCATGCTTGGCAACTTTGCCTCCACAGTTCTCCGCCAGGTAACTTTTGGTCGGCCTCGCTTTCGCTTTCCTTCTGGAGTCCATAGCATGGCAGTTTTGGTGAAGGTGTCAGGGTCATTTCCTAGAATATGGCCAACCCAATTCTTGGTGGCTCCGAGTTAGCAGTTCTTGGGTGGTGATGGTGTTGGTGATGGTGTTCGGCCTGAAAATTCCAAGAATATTTCTAAGGACAGTTTGGACATTTCCTGTTACGTTACTCTCCAGCATTGTGCGCCGTACAGAAGTATTTGTACAAACATTACACAGCTCTCATGTATTTTATATCATTTGGTAATATTGGGCGATCTGTGAGTGTGTGTGAGCGAGCGTATAAGTGTACGTGTGAACAAGATTAACGCGAAAATCAGACAGTCGTAACACAACACTGATAGGAACACAAAGAAACGGAGCAGCATGGCAGGAGACACAACAATGGGCTCACAATCAAATTTGAAAGAAAAATTATCGGATTTTTTTGCTTTTATTTTTGTAGCGAATCGATACAACCCCGCTGGTATAACCTGCAGCCACACACAAGACAGCGCTAAGAAAGGAATCAGAATTATCGACCCCAGTTCAAACTATTACTCGTTCGCTATCTCATTCCATAATACCCGGGCGAACATAAATTCAACTATCCATCGCTCAGACTGAAATATTACAAATATGAATGTGAGCATTACTCATGCTTGATTCAGAGCCCTACCGCTTATTTCATGTCTCGCATGTCTCAATCATCATCGCCACCATTTTGAACAGCATGTTGGGTCGTCGCTGTCAACCAGATACTGTCGAAGGGGAGTAAAGTGTTAGAGACTTCACTATACTAGGTCCATCTTTATTATTAGCTGGGGGTGGCCAATTCCCTTCCTCGCCACCTTTACTTTCCCTAACTCAAGAGCAGGGTTGGTATCAATTTACATCTTGGTAAACTGGTACGCTGCTAGGTTTCGACCGCGGAGCCCGTTAACTTTTTCGCCGCTGTGACAAAACGGGGCGGCCCTTATCGATCTTTGTTTCACTCCGGCAGTATCGGTACATTTGTGGTATTGATTTTTATTATTTGCTCTCAATTGTCGCACTTTTCTCTCTTTCTTTCTTCGTTATTTTTTCTGCTTAGTAGAAGATATTTGAGTATTGTCGAATCATTCGACACTTCCTGTAGGTGATAATAATCACATTTGCTTGGCGCTGCCAAGATTTGTTGGCTATAGGCGCGGCAGATTAACACGCATATCGGCCAGCGCTATTGGCTTAATCACCGATAAGACATGAATGACAAGATTACTTTAGATAAAAGTAAGATTGCTATATCTCGAACACACGGTCATATGCGGTTACCAGTGTGTTTGAAGTTTGTACACAAAGGCATCGGACATCTTATTACCATATATGGGAAATTTGACCTCTGCCTTACGTTCAAAATTATCCGATGTCGGAATATTTTGAAATTACCCCATAACTCGCCAGTTTGAATATGATTGAAGTTTTTTGATAGCTCATAACAAACGAATGCGTGGGAAGACAAGGAATATAATCTGACCATTTTCTCAAGCTTTTTCACTTGAGAAATCGCTCGCCAAGACACCAGACTGCTACAGTAAAGAATTAGAATTCAGAATTCCTTCTTAAAATACCGGACATCTTTAATTGGAGTATTTATCAGGACTTACAATATAGCCCAGGAAATCTTTAACATTTTAAATAAGGAAACCGGGACTGAGAAAACTGAAGGACCACACACGAAGTCAGAGAGGGAACTTATTAAATTAACGACACCCCAGATGCGTGTAAGTGGCCGATTCAAGTCTCTTTTATTCATCTGAGCAAAAAGTCTGTGATTCAGGATTGGCGCAAGTTGTGATTTACATTTCATATTAATTACTAACATGTGAACTAACATAAATATATGTATATATTACCATGTGAAGTTAAATATGTGAAACTCGCTTGTGGATGTCAAAGTCATTTGAGGCTGGCAACCTCAGCGTATAGAATGATGATTCATGAACCACCACTGCACGGCTGGTGATTACTTTATTGATAGTTTCGTAACGAGAACTAAAAGCATAAAGTAGTTCTAAGATCCCTATGGAGCAGGGAGGGAAAGATGAACAAAATGATGTACATTCTAAGTAAAATACTTCCATTTTCAAAGCAGTGTAAATGTCCCTATAAACATATTCACTTCAAAATTAATGTACGTTTTTAAGCTTTAAACCAGTGTAAATGTCTATGTGAAAAATATTCATTTTAAAGTAATGGAAGTTTCAAACTTTTCAATCAGTGTAAAACATAAATGAAAACCTATTCAATTTATATTGTGAACACTTTTCAATCAGTGGAGATGTATATGTAAACAGACTCTATCTGTATTATTAACCTCTTCATTTAAATATAAAGTAACTATGAAAGCTATTCTATTTAAATGTAAAGAAATGTTTATCCCGAGGGATTAAATTTAATTCTCATCGAGAGTAAAGTCTGAGTAATTGGGATGGTGGTATGGGAAGATAGGAACCCATAACTATGGGGTGGAAAATGCCATACTCAGAGGAGCGTTTCGTTCTATTCTTTTACCATAGCTACTGGTGGTACCAGCAGAAAGTACTATCTCTGGAACAAGAAGGGAACCGTGGACTAAGCTTTAAAACGAAGGGCGCACGTGGTAGACTCTCCTTGGCATTTCTGGGAAACGAGCTACACCTGACAACCTTGATCAGAGTCGAGCGTGAGCAGAGTGAACAGAACCAACCCAAAAGAAGGAGCAGAACCGTCACTGGCAGCTAAGTTCAGATATATGCTGCCACTTGAACTTCATGTAACATTTCACAATCCTTAAAGACCATGATGATAACTTTTCTTGATTCATAACTAATGAAATTATTTCCAACTGTTAAAACCTAAAGTGATTATTAAATTTTGTTATTTGTAATGTTACAAATTTAACTTCGATTTAATCATTTTAAAGTTACTGCATGTTTGTCTCAGTCAAATTACTACCCACAGAGCGATATAACAATAATAGAATTCCACTGAGTAAATCAGGGGTGGGGGCTTAAACGAGCTGAACTTAAGAAGTGCTTAAATCCTTCACAAAAGCGTCGGCAGAATTACAGAGTTAACATACTCAGCCAAAGCAGTATTGTTCTCGCTTATTTTGAATATCTTGTGAAGACTCCCTTTGTAATAGAAGTGTCATAACCCTTCTATCTACATCTTTTTCCTCGTGTGATATTTTTACAACAGGCTGTAAGCATGTACATTTGTCAGAATATATATATATATATATATATATATATATATATATATATATATATATATATATATATATATATATATATATATATATATATATATATTATATATATATATATATATATATATATATATATATATATATATATATATTGCAAATTGCCTGTAGAATACAGCATTCTGAAGCGTGTCAGCCTTAGACACAACAAATAAGTTTGTTCTATGATGTGTGAAAGGCACAGAGATACTACGGAAATCTTACAATCGAGCAAGCGTTCTAGGCTTGATCTACCGTAGACCGTGTCCCTGAGGTGCTATATACTGACCTACTGTAGTCCGTGTCCTTGAAGTTCTATATTTTAGCCTGCCATAGCCTATGCTCAAGAGGTGCTATATCTTGGCCTGCTATATTCCGTTTCCATGAGGTGCCACATCTTGGCTTGCAGTAGCATGTGTCTCTGACAAATACGGCTATATTACCTCGGTTTCACATGCCTTATATCTCAAAAAACAAAAACACACACACATATATACACTCACATACACACACACGTACACACGCCACGTACATTCCATTATCCTTAATGAAACAGTCTTTTTTATCAGACCTTCGGGCTGTCAATCACCAAGGAAAAGTTTGTTGGCAAATAATTATCTTGACACCTGAGAGAGTGGAAAGGGAAGATCGGTGAAGACCACTTCTCTGGGGACCTGAGACTATTATTTTCGACGCTATCTTTGACCTCTCTTTGCACTGTTTTAAACATGTCAGTAGCCAATGAGGTGGTTCGTTCCTTGCCTTACCCAGTGGAGATGGGTGTTTTTTTTTCCTTCGGAATGGGCTCCATTTTGTTTCCACCGTTATCATTTTGTATATAACACATTATTAAATGGTGAGATGAACAAACATAGATCGCCTATGTCTTACACTTTATAAACGGTGAAGTGAACAAGAACACACAGCGTATGTCTTACTTTATAAATGGTGTGGTGAACAAAAAATGGAGAGCGTATGTCTTACTTTATAAATGGTGTGGTGAACAAAAATGGAGAGCGTATGTCTTACTTATAAATGGTGAAGTGAACAAAAATAGGTAACTTATGTCTAACTTTATAAATGATAATACGTATATTGCTTAAAAAGTGTATTGTACATCTCTCTTAACAAATGTGTAATTTAATGTTTAGCATAATCATCATTTGTAATTTCATAAGCCCAACACACATAAATAATTCTCAACCACTAAGCACATATGGGAAGAGGGGGACGGGGCTGGGTCCGAGTGCCTAAAGCCCGGAAGCCCACACTAACCCTAAAGATGCAGCATCCCTGACCTATACGATGACCTAATATGTACATGACAATAACTGCTATAAAGACGTAGAATATTTCTATACTGTATGAGTGGCGTACTAAAGGGTATGGTCCGCCCCGGGTGACAGCCAGGAGGGGGTGCCATAAGACATTTTTATGACAGTATTTACTGTTTAAAATATACGTGCAAGTGTTTCTTTATGAGGGGGGGGGTGCCAACAGTAAGACCCGCCCCCTGGTGCCAAATACCTACGCCCCCGATTGTATGTGATGACTGTGTCTCTTATTTTCTCGTTCTGCCTAACAGATCATATCTCTTTCATTCGGTGCTCGCATTCTCAGCGCATCTTGAATAGTTAATTATGAACATTAATAACTTAAAGATCCTATGTTTCTAAATATTTTTTTAACGCGAAACCCTAACACCCCCCCCCCCCCCCCCCCCCCCTTCCCGGGCCGATATAACCAAACTCGAGTCCAGTAACTGGACACTATGTTGAACAACACATGTTGAAGTATTACTAAAAGCAAAATTGGCTGAGCGTCCTGTCACGATGTACTGTCACAGGAAGGCGATGGCGCCGTTTGGTTGGTCCTAGGTTCGATTCCCGGTAAGCCTATCACTTATATTTTCTTGTCTGTTGTCTAGTGTCATCCTTTATGTCCAACGAGTACCTGTTAATTACCTTTATTTATTGATTTACTAATTTATTTGAAGTAATATTAGTAGCGTGGTCCACACCCAGTTGTCATGGTAACAGAGTGACCACCAGGGCAGAGGTCAATAATCAAACATGCACGGAAGAATGACACAGGCGCAGAATGATCTATTTAAAGACAGGAAGGCGGAATCAGGTTTAATGTGAACATCTGCTCTGGAACAAAGACCGTAAACCGTCATCGAATGTGTGTTACCGTTTATACTCGCTAGTTTAGAAGCTAACATGAGACAGGCGACTTGCTGGATATAGTAGACACGGAAATAACATTAACGGATGGCATAGGACAGGGGGGATTGAAATCCAATGTTCCACAGTGAGCTACGATGATACAAGCTAGTTCTAGTTACGATGTTTTCTTGACTGCCATTTTCTTGATATGAAATTCACCAAGATCAAGCGTTACTGTCATCATCAAGGTTGGATGTAATGAATCTTCAGCACCTGTTGTCTACAATATATTCCTGGTAGCCAACTACTTAGTCGTCATCACCATCGTTATCATAACCATCGTTACCACTACCATCACCATCATTACCATTCAGCTTCCCACGGAGCATAAGGCCTTCAACAAATGTATGCCACATTCTCCAGTCATGTGCTATCCTCTCAAGAACTTTGCACGTCTCCTTGATCCCATTCATTTCTGTCACCAGTTTGTTTTTCCGTGCATTTTTCAGTCTACCGCTGCCTCTATCACTTCTTCCTGAACAAGGACTGCCTTGTAATGCTAGCAACAGGTTTCCTCAATGTAAATTGTAACCATCGCTAGTCTCAATCACTTACAAAACTTCATAGTTTCTTTCTTTAACAATAATTCATGCCCCCTTTTTTTTCTAATTAGAAGTTTTGCCTCGTCATGACGAAGCGCGTCTCGTTCAACCTAGACAAAAGGTCCGTCGGTTATATTAAGGCGCAAGTCCAAATATAAAAGACCTTGCGGTCAGGTTTATTGATCTGCTCATCGAATCCGACTTGATAAGGCACAATCATCCAGGGATCGGCAACAGGTCGATCATACAGGGGATTATTTTTGTAGATCTCTAGACGATGCAGCGGGTGGAAGAAAGAATTTTAAAGCTAGGGAGATTCTAGACTAGCCCTTTCCCAAAGTTTACATTCTGTAAAATATAATTTATTACGAAACTGTCAACCCCCTATGTTAATGGAATTACAAGAAGCAGATCGTATGGCAGTAATAAAACTGGCATTTTTTAAACTCTGAAGTAGTTTGAATGTTTCTGCCTTAAATTGTCATTGTCTTGACAGCATTTCACGCAAATGTTTACTCTTCCTGTCTTCTGTGTTAGAGTTGATTTAGCTACCGATCTTATTTGTTTGATGATATAGTGTCTACCTGTACTTGTATGTATGCATTTAAATTATATATCTACTAACAGATCGAAAGATATATATATATATATATATATATATATATATATATATATATATATATATATATATATATATATATATATATATATATATATATATATATATATATATATATATATATATATATATACATTTTTTTTTTTTTTTTTGGTTGTTTGGTTGAATGCGAACATGACTTTTTTTTAAACTGAAGTGAACATGAAGTGTGTTTGTGGGTGTTTACTATGCATGGCAGCCATCACTTTGTCTAGAAAGATAATCTAGACAGAGATGTCAAAATTATTCCTTCTAATATTGACGATACATTTTAAAAAAAAACTATTTCGGCATGATTTTATCAAAGTAGGTCTTCAGAGAGCGCAGTGTTTCTAAAGTAGATCGCTACAGATCCTAGGTTGCCTACCGCTGAAATAATTCATAAGGAAAGTTTCGAAAACGTAAATATTATCATAGCTTTGGTGTTATACATGAGCATTTAAAAGTATATTTTGCCGCTTAAGAAAAAGCTAAAATTTACGCTGTTAGATCCTTCTTCAATAAACAGGGTGTTCACAAAATCGCACGCAGATCATAGGAAAAAAATTTCAATTGCGCATGTATCTTACTTCACAATACCCACACTTCAATCCTGCGACGTTTGCTATCAACAGCTGGGGTACTGCACTGGAGCCACTGGGATTATTTTATTTCAATGTTACTTTAGATCGATCACAAGCTACCAAACATGTGATACTGTTTAAATAAAATAAAATTTTATGTTACATATAAGGCATGGAATTACACAAATATAACTGAAAAGTGCAGTCAGTAAATAATTCGAAAAGTAACCTCTGTAAAGGCACAAATAAAATATTAATTTCAAGGAGATATCACACTTGTTTCCCAGTGGCGCATCAAGGGGGTGAGAGAATGCGGTCCGCCCCCGGTGACAGCCATGACAGGGGTGCCATCGGACACTGTCACGACAATACTGTACTGTTTAGAAATCTACTGGCAAGAGTAATATATTTTTCTGTGTGTTTTATAAAAAGGGTGGAGTGAGGGAATGTCAACGGAAGGATCTTCCCTGTGTGCCAAATACTTGAAGTACGCCCCGAGTTTTTCTACAGAGTTTTTTTCCTTCTTCCAACAACAAACTCAATGTCTTTCTATTATGAGAACGCAGAAATTTGTGGTTGTAAATAGCAACTTGTTGTGTGTCTAACAACGTGTGACCAGATGTACTTCTAACCAACGTGACCAGACTGGATTGGGAACAGAAAAACAAGAATTAAACATTCATAACGCAAAATTCTGGAAAGGTCGCGGGCTAACACATTACAGAATGCTGCTGGCTGCCCCCAAACGTCAGGAGCGGAGAAGATTGCTGAGACACAGGGAGTTCCATCGATTTTTCTTTATGCTTCCAGCGCTCACAACAGCGATGCCTGGTTCGTCGCAGAATACATTCAAAGCAGCCATCTCTCGGATGATTTGTGCCGACCTGACAGTTGCCGATCAACGCCGACCGCCACAAACACATACACACACAAATAAGTCTGCACACGCGCTATGTAGCCAGGGACGGGGGAGGGGGGGGGAGTTCTTGGCTTTTGTGAAATTCATGATCTTCACAAACACACACACATACACACAAACACACGGAGAATGGTCGAATGTGTATGAGTAAGTGCTGAGGGTGAGTCATCTCCCTTGATATTGATGCACGCTCGGCTATTCTACAATAATGCGAGGCTACGGCCGCGCTCAGGGGTCTGTATCAAAAATTACAAGAGCCCGTAGCTTTGGTGATGGGACGTGCCGGATAATAAATAAAGCATCCGGGCAAGTGAGTTGACCCCGGGAAAAGGGGGGGAGAGAACCCCTTTTACGTATTTTACAAGTACACATCTCTCCCTGTAGTGTAGAAGATGTGTTAACAAATACACCTACCCGGGGAAATAAATAATATAGTAAAACATTAATATATGACAGGTTGTAAAAGTATAACAAGAGACTATTTATTGACTGAAATAAGCATCTATTTGTTGGGAAATAAACTATTTATTGACTGAAATAAGCATCTATTTGTTGGGAAATAAACTATTTATTGACTGAAATAAGCATCTATTTGTTGGGACACAAACTATTTATTGACTGAAATAAGCATCTATTTGTTGGGACACAAACTATTATTAACTTAAATAAAGCAAAAGATCTATTTAAAAATGAAAATAATACAATTTAAATCATTTGGAGTTTAAGGTAAAAGTAAAGATAACCCCATAGTATATGCTGCCGTTGTGGACTGAAGTGTTAGAGACTTCCCTATATTAGGTCCAGCTTTGTGAGTTAGGATGACCAATTACCTTCCTCGCTGCCTTTGCCTTCACAAACTCAAGAGTAAGTTAGGTACCCATTCACAGCTAGGTAGAATGGACGGTGATGCTAGCAGGTTTTAAACCTGGATCCTGGTAACCTTACCCCTAGAGGTAAACGATCTTACCACTCTGCAAATGGGACTCTAATCTGGTTACGAATTATTTAAAAAAAAAATGAAATTAAATAAAACTCCACATGCCCTGCATACTCTCGTAAACAATCAGTTAATTTTACTGTACTAAGTTTTTTCTAAATTTAATTTTGAAGTGACAGAATAAGTATGATACATTAAGACATTATTTTTTATTAACCGCCAAACAATTCAGAACAAATACTTATTAAAGATGTTGTTAGAAGGCTAATGGTAACAATTTAATATATTATCTACAAATATAGACCTCAATATATCTTAAATATAACCCATCAAGGATTGAACAGGATATCTGATGGTAAACCCTGCAAGACGCTTGATGGCAGACTTTGGCAGACCTCTGATTGCAGACACCGACAGACTTCTTATTGTAGATCCTGACAGACCCCTGATAGTAGATCCTGACAGACCCCTGATGTTAGACCCCTGATGGTAGATCCCACAGACCTCTGATGGTAGACCCCGACAAACCTTTGATGATAGACCGTGACAGACTCCTGATGGTAGATCCAGACAGCCCCTTGTTGATAGATCTTGACAAACCAACTGATGGTTGACACCGACACACCTATGATGATATTTCGTGACAGACCCCTGATGGTAGACCCCGACAAACCTATGATGATAGACCGTGACTGACCCCTGATAGTAGAGCCCGACAGACCCCTGATGGTAGACCCCGACTGACCGCCTCCCATTAATTTCCCGTAGCTTTTCTTCCACTTGTTTTACTAACATTCTCTTCCACTTTGACTTTCATTCGTTCCTTATATTTCCAGTGTCATCTCTTGTTATACGACCCAAATAGTTTTACTTGGTTTTTATTCTGACTTTCTATTTGACAATATTTTTACCAGAACATGTTTATTCAACTGTTTCTATGTATTATTTTTCATGTAAGAAAATACGAAACTCATCCATATTTTTGTGGCAGCCATCTTTGCTCCAACATGTGACGAAACGTAAGGGAGTATGTTTTCTCTTATTTCTACAGTTTCATGTTCTCCACCTAATTCTCACTTTCTTTCCCTCCTGTCTCTTGTTTGTCTGTCCCTGACGAAGGCCTTGTGGCCGCAACGTAGGTTTTTCTTGTCCTTTCTCTTTGTAATACGTATTACTATTTGTGTGTTTTTGTAATTTTTTTTTTCATTCTATCCATATTTAAAGGGCTTTAATTTGTAAGACACAATCTGGTGTAATATTTCACTGAATTTTTTATGCGCCGTTTCAACATAGCAAAATGTCCTAAATCTGTTTTATTGATTTATCTCTCTCTCTATTGAAAGCACTACAGACTCCCCTAAATGGATGCTTGCGTAGAATAGGACAGAAATGGTATGACAAGATCGCTAAGGTGGAACTGACGACAAGAACTAAACAAATAGTTCCCACTGGAACAATAGATGAGAAGAAAACGCTGGAAATGGACAGGACGCACATTGAGGAAAATGTTGATAGCATTGTCAGGCAGTCCTTGTTCTTATGACGCTCGGTTTAAAACGTTGGCCCGAGGGTGGAGCTTAGATAACCCCTAAATTCTTTTGGATTTTTTTGGCCAGCCCATCTGATTTCTTTTCGGTCTCCTGTAGTTGTAAAGTGGGGTAGCTGGCCTGTCATTTTAATTCGAACAGGTTCACTCCCCTTGTTCTTTAATGTTGGCAGGAGAAATAACTGACGCGTCCAGGACTCTCTGTCGAGGTAAGCGGCACATTTCTCAGAATTCTTTGACCATGAGCTAAACCCTGGCACTCGGTTTCTAGGAGACGAGCGGCAAATTTTCCCTGTCCTTTGACACCAGGGAAAACCCTCGCCTTTCGTGTGCCCACGGGTAGAACCAATTAAGTTGAAAATGGCGTTCTCTCTCTCTTAGCTCGGTTTTCGCCCGCGGAACACGTCTCAGAGTTCCGTAGCGGTTGCGTCACGTTATGTCCCAACCCCATCGAAAGAGTCACTCGAAAACGCAGGTGTCCCAGACACCTGGGGCCTGAGAGTCACTATATAATCTGTACTCTTTAGTTGCCTGGCACTTAATGCTCCAGAAAGTCTAGTAGAGTGGACGTGTCATCTTTAGTTGGCAGATTCGACCAGCTACTTTGGTGTTAGTGGATTTCATTGCAATCTCGATAAGAACACTAATTTATTAAGACAGTTTGTGTTGAAAGAATCTATCACGAATTACTCCTCAGTGGGCGAATGCGTATAGCAGTAAATTTTTCTATTTCATTTCAAAACGGGAAAGTGAATAAAGATTAAGTTCGCTACTTACTACTAAAACTACATATGTGGGACCTTTACAATTTTATTCAAAAGACAGTGAGTGTGGGTTTGTAGCAATTTTTAACACAACTGTAACCCCTTTATTTTGCTACGAATTCATTAAGAGATGCGAGTTTGGGGTTTAATTCCCCCTAGAAATGTAGGGTATATAATTTTACTCAATGTATGACTTATACAAATCATTTATATAACGGGATATTTGGGAGTTCCGGGATAAGTATTGTCAGGGGCCATGCTTGTAAATATTGATTTATTGGTGTGTGTAACCCGATGTGGGCTTTTGAAGGATAAATCGCATCACGGGCAGAACAGTATTTCGGGTCGCAGGCCTGCACAGACCCCAGCCATACGAAGCAACGAGTTTGTTTATATTCATGCCTTAGACCGTTACGCAACTTGTGTGCAAGCGTACGGCTGACCTCACACCAGCGAGTGTGGTACTCAGCTGTGGATACCACGGCACTGAGAGACAGACGAACGGGCTTAATCAGCCAGCAAAAACCAATCTGACGTTCCACGATAAATTGGATGGGGGAGCGTGCGAGTTGAATATTTGTAAACATTATTTGTCTTTGTGTATAGGTATTATTAGCTAGTGGACCCTAATTTAGGCGACTAGCTTAAGGCTTTATTTATTGTATCTTCACAGCGGAGTAGGCAAATTTCCACACGCTACCTGAGACGGAAACCTGGAAACCAGCATTTTGTCTAAAGGTCTGGTATCATCGCCTGGATCGAGTTCTCGAGTGGGGACTAGTAGTTAAATCCTAAAACCCAGTTCCCGGAAGGCAAAGTTCAGTACCCAGCTGCTGGCACCCCATGCTCCTGGAGCTGCTTAACCTCTGACACCATTAATATTCAAGCTCACCAATCTTCAGAATAGCGCGCCCATCCCGTATTAAGTTACAGATCGGTGGACCCTTTCTTTATACGCTCAGTCACAACTAAACTGGTCGCGTCTCTCGGGTATATTAAGGCGCAGCGCTTGCGCAAACCCGAGTTTGGACTCATATTAACCCACAGGATATCAGAGTTCATTATCATTGAGTCACACTGAAAGGATATTTCCCTCTGACCTTGTCAATTGTGGATTTAATTAAATTCTCACCTCGTCGGAAAGGCACAGAATTTGCAAGTAATTGGGTCAAGCGTGCAGGATACTACCGCACCGACAGACAGTGGATGTTATCTTTAAGACGTGTAGCGGACATTAATTAATTGTTTAAGTAATGGTGGGGCTAGAAGAGGATGTTTTCTTCTCTACATTATTGTTGGGAAATTTTGAGTGGTTTTTGGGTGGTGTGTTCTTTTGCAGTGGGGTGTTGACTTTTTTGTGTTTGTGTAGTCTTGTCGCAGTCGCCTCTATTTGAGGCTGGGGATTATAATGACGGGAACACCAATGAGAATTTGGTGATTATTATTTCTAGTACTCATTGTGGGTCTTTTTCTATAGATTTAATTCTTGGAGTTTTTTGTGTACAACTTGGTTGCCAGTTTGGGTTATTAACCAAACTCGGGTTGGGGTTGTAAGCTTTTTTTTTATCCTTGTGGTTATTGTTAGTGAAATTATACTTTTGTTTGGATTAATTCTATACTTCCTGCCATCGCACAGATATAGTAATTATTTTTAATATACATTTATATTTTAATAAAAATAGAAAACCTTTTAGTGCGGATCAGAAATGTCTTCTTACCTTCACATCTGCGATTGTTGAATGTGAAAACCACTTGGTGTGTATCTGTCCCTTACTGCATATATCTATTCATTCGTTGATAGGTGAGAAAGAGAATGGGGACAGTGCTGTAATGTTGACGCCATGCTCCGTAAGGACCACATGAATTAGTGCAGGCTCTCTAAGAACTAACTACAGTCCTGGCTTCATGCTTCGTTAGGATCGACAAGGAGAAAGAAGCATAAGAAAGAATCCAGAGCACAATGGATATCTATTACCCACATAAGAAAGAATCCAGAGCACAATGGATATCTATTACTCCCATAAGAAAGAATCCAGAGCACAATGGATATCTATTACTCACATAAGAAAGAATACAGAGCACAATGGATATCTATTACTCACATAAGAAAGAGTCCAGAGCACAATGGATATCTATTACTCACATAAGAAAGAATCCAGAGCACAATGGATATCTATTACTCGCATAAGAGAGAAGCAGCCAATTGTCCTTGTGCATGTTATGTAAATTAGTAAGCCGCTGTACAATGTGGCAACAAGACACATAATAAAGGAGAAAATCGGGGACGACAAAGCCAGAAAATACTGGCCAGTTCAACATCGTGGCATGGAAAGAAATCTTCAAAAGAATTGAAAAAGAGCACTGGTAACGGGAAGTTATGCAGAGACCTGATCGCCAACGCCAACTGTCATGGCAAGGGAAGCAGAAGACACTGGGAAGATTTCATAGTTCAAGGACGTCGCAGAAACTTCCCAGAAGGCTTAGTGGCACGAGTCAAAAGATGATGTCATTCCTGACATAAACTTTACAAAGCCCGGTCTTCCCACTTCTATACATGATTTACTCGCACTGTACCTCCATTCGTCTCTCTTTTAATATCTGCTAGAAGATTGTTCGAAATTGAACATTCCATTCCCAAACTGCTGAAACATGTCTTCTCTCTCCTCCTACACTTCTGACATCGGTGTTTGTGTCTTATATGAAGAATTTCTATAATCCTCCATTCTCTTTTTTGATGTCTGCTAGAGTGTTGTTCGACACTCAACACCCCACAGCCGAATTGTTAAAATACGTTTGCTCTCTCCAAAACTCCTGGTAACTTCTCTCCACTCTGCTCTTTCCTTCTACACTCATGATATCTTCGCGCGTCTCTCGCATGAAGAATTTCTAAAATTTTCCATTCGTCTCTTTTTTTTTTTTTTTTTGGTATCTGCTAAAAGATTGTTGAAAATGTAACATTCCATTTGCAAACTGTCGAAACATCTCTGCTCTCTTCTCCAACACTCCAGCCACCTTCTCTGTTCTCCGCTCTCTCCTCCTAAATCCCAGGCATTTTCGCTCATCTCTTGTATAAAGAATTTCTACAACCCTCGCTATGAGGCTCCCTGGTATGGACAAGCGAGTGAGGCAACAAGATATTATCTAATACCAACACTCCCCCTTCCCCCAAACCACTAGCGTTGTAGCCCGCTCCACTCACGATGTTAAATGGGGAGGGGCGGTGCCATTATGGTAATGACTTCCAAATGTCACCCTCCTGTTGTTTCCTATTTTTTGAGGCAGGAGGCCATCTGCACTCCCACCACTTTCTGCAAGTCTGTTTCAGCGGAGGAGTTAATAAGACATGAGTGATGTAGGCTCTTTCAGTTGAGTAACTTGCGCAACTAAGAGAATGCTCCATTTCTGTTAGTGTTCATAATTCAGCGATAGTGACAGTAATGTGCAGCCAGTATTAAAACTGACATCTCTTTCAAGAACCATACCTGCTGCTGATGTAGGTTGTCACTACTTCTTTATCTTCTACAAGTGAAATGCCTATTGGCGTAGCTGATCATGTCTCTACACCACTTCTGTCCGTGTTACGTCACGATGTTCAACTATTTACTATCTTCTCTCTGTTTAATCTGTCCTGATGTTACGATATATTCCAGCTTTTTTTCCCCCCGTAACATGCCCATCGAAGGTGGGTTGCTTCCTACAAGCATTTGCCCCGTTCAGGTCATCCTTTGCGACCGAAGACGCAGCAAAAGTGATGAATGCAGTCAGCGACCCATAGCTTGACTGCTTGCGTCAGGGTCAGCGAACCAGAGCTGACCAAGACCCTACTCCACCTCCATGTGGTGGTCCTGGAAACAGGCTGCTTCACTGCAATCTGGCTGAGACGGTAGGGATCGAAGAGGGAAGGTAAACCCGGTCCCAAAAAATGACGTGCTGAAGTGGGATGTGTCGGCCGAAAGGTGCAAATATCGCAGCTTCGCTGTAAACGGACACAACGCAACCAACGTCTTTTTAAGGACGAACGAAGAAGAAGAAGATCATCCTTGTTTTTCTTTTTTCAGCTGTCCATTGTATAAAATTAATATTCTTCTGTAAAACAACATCTCAGTGGGTTTTCTTCTTAATTGATGAAATAAAGTACAATCAGTTTAAAAAAAAAATATGTACTTGCTGACACCATATCAATAACAGTCACGGTGGTGACAAACACAAATAAATAGACAACAATCTACAGCCTTGAAGCTGGGACTCACAAGTGGTTGAAAAACGTTGCGGTAAGAAAAAGTACTTACTACCGAATTAATCAAGGACGTCCAAACAGATGTGACTATGTGGCTGCAGTGTTAACAAGAAAAAAAGAAGAAAGACACTGTCTTTTACAGTTGGACCTGCGCACTAATATAACTGACGGAAATTGTACCTGGGTTGAACAGGGCGCGGTTCGCCAGTTCTGTCTTTCATGCTGCATTTACCAAAAGTGAAGCAATGGATTTAAAGTAGAGTGTAATCACACATGAGGAAAAAAAACTACAACAGATGCAAGTCAATGTAATGTCTCGCCCAAAAGATGCGAAAGACTTCAGTGTTAATATGCCTTGGCTTCAGACTTATGTGAGAGTTAAATCACGTCTACATAAAACATAACTATGACACTGTGGGAGGGAAGGGAAGCTGGTGGTTTTTTCAAATAAACCGTTACTACCAGTACTTTATAAACGATCATCCGTGTTTTGCCGGGGTCCCGATAAGGAAGCAAAGAATAGTAACAATGTAACCTAAACAGCATATAGTAAAATAAAGCGACTAAGGAGGGTTGGACAATGTGGCAGATTAATCCATCCTGTAGAAAGTTTAAGCCACAAAAACTTCAGCAACAATCTGAAAATAATGAAGAAGGCATACAAAAAAAACTTTGAGCTGATGGCACGTGACATTAAGACTCGGCATGAGTTTGTTGAAGGTCTACGCTCCTAGGTTAGCTGCAGGGTTATGGTGATCTACTTTCAACCAATAACTTAACAGCTATCCCAGACGTTTAAACTCCCATTGCTTAACCATGAGACATCTTCCTTCTGCAAGCTGTTAGCAGTTGAGACTAAAGGTCAACTCATGGTAGATATTGCCGTAGTGGAGTGACGTGTTAGAGACTTCACATACATTAGGTCGCGGCTTTATGAGCTTGAGTGGCCAATTTCCTTCCTCGCTGCCCTTTCCTTCCCTAACTCAATAGCAGATACCAGCAGAATTTTCTGGTAAACTCGGTGAAAATTTAATGTCATTTCGAAACCGCAATTATTTAAAACAAAATTTTTTTTCAAAATCAAGTTTCCAATATGCATTTTTTTTATTTGGGGGGGGGGGGGGGGGGGGGGGAGTGGGAAAGCACACGAGGCTTCAAATTAGTTGTTTAAATATTCCGTGCAATAAGATAAATCGTGATAGTAGCCCTCCTGCAGAACAAGAACAGTGTGAGATTTATCAACATTCTTCAGGCTGGAATTTTAATCAAGGTGCGATTCATTTTACGTTTATCATTATTCCCATGTTTTATTTAATCATTATTCAGAATTCGGCACCCCCACTCCCCTCCCTCCCCAAACGTGAATTACTGATGACAAACTAAAGGCTAATCAATACAGCCCTGCTTCTATATCGCTGTGCAGCCACACAGCACAAGATCGTTACAAGACAACATGGAATTATCGACCCCTGCCTGGACTATTGTGCGCGTTAGCTTGTATCATTACATAATTCCAGTGCATGCATACATTCACCACCGGGAGCTCCGGCTAGAATGTTGCAATATTTAAATGAAATTGTCATTGCTCACATTCTATCATTAATCACATTCTTTTAACTTGTTGATGTATTTGCATCACTCACATTCTACTAATTAGCTTATGGTATTTGCATTACGCACATTCTATGAACTAGGAGATGTATTTGCGATGTTTTTGCATTACCCATATTTTGTTAATTAGGAGATGTATTTGCGGAGATATTTTTGTATTACTCACATTCTATTAAGTAGGAGATATTTTTACATTACTCACACTCTACTATGAGCTAGGTGATGTTTTTTTCCATTACTCACACTCCACTATCTAGCAAATACGAGACTACTGGACAAAAGTTAAGGGCCACCATTCAGTTTAGACAAGGTTTATATAATTGATTGGCAAACTGTAAAGACAAGTGAAAATGTCATTAAAACTGAGCTCAGAGAAATGTGTATACATTTCTGTGTGCACTAGGTTAATTTTTTTTTAAATGTCCAAAAACTGGGTCACTTTAACCCGCACGTGAAAATTGCCATTGTTGCTGCAAAAACTCGTGGTTTTTGCAACACGCCCCACTAATTCAAAAGGTGAAAAAGTGAGTTGAATTTGAAAGCACGTGGAAAATGATCATCGGTAAAGAGTGTTCACCGTTGGTATGCAATAAATCAGTATGACAAGTGGTCGAAATGATCACTGCATTAGCCATGCCACCAAGGAGAAGTCTCAGCACTGTAGACCGTGGTCGAGCCATGGCATGGATTCAGGATGGTCAATCTGTTCGTCATGTTGCAAGACGTTTAGCAGTGTCCCACTCTACCATTCAGAGACTTCTTGAGAGATTTCAAGCTACCGGACATTTGGAAAATCGACCCTGCTCACGAAGAATTATATAAACCTTGTCTAAACAGAATGGCGGCCCTTAACTTTTGTCCAGTAGTATATATTTGCATTACTCACACACTACCATCTTCTTCTTCTTCTTCTTCCGTCCTTAGCCACCGACCGTCAAAGCAGTCAGTGGCCATTACGCCTAGTGGCGTCTTAGGGCAACAGCAGATAGGTTTTCTTTGCCATTGTTTCCCATCACGCCTATTGGCGTCTTTAGGGCAACGGCAAATCAATCCATTTGCTGTTGTTTCCGTAATCGAAGTGACTGGCAAACGGGAGATCAGCCCGTTGGTACACACTACTACCATCTAGCAGATATATTTGCATTACTCACACACTACCATCTAGCAGATATATTTGCATTACTCACTCTGCCATGCACCTCTTCTTTGTTCATAACTCTCACTCTCAACCCAGTAACTATAAACTCATGCACGTTATTTATCAACAATCATCATCATATACCGTGCCCAACAATGTTGGCGACGATGTCTCTCACATTCCTGCGGTCTCACGTTATTTGAATCAGTTTCATTTGCATAACCCTATCATTCTATGTGGTCAATTAAAAAATATTTTCTTTTTGGTCTTTCTTTTCTTTTTCTTTTGACTTATAATTGCTGGTTGTTACCATGTTTTCTTTTCATTGTATGTCCACAGAAATTTGATTTACTGTGCATTGTTGTATTGATTTTTTTCTTTTTAAACAGAGGTTTCGCCTCGTTCTGGCGCGGCGTGCCCCATTTAAACATAGACACAAGGTCCGTATGTTATAACGCATTTCCAAAATATAAAAGACCGTGTCCGATATAAATACCTCTATATATTAATTTGTGGTTTCCTTGTTTAATTTTCACGGCCTTCAGAGGTCAAAGGTGTCTCTCTAGAACGGCACTGCTAAATATAAGTTATTTAAAAACAAACAAAAAAACGGAGAATTCTTTGGATAAGAAGTGTATATTATTACATAATTTCGCTTGGCTGTCCCGGATGAAGACCGTGTGGTCGTAACTTAGTTTCCCCTAACAGATTCATAAAACTTCTGGCACTGATAATGATTCAGCATTTTCTTGTGTGCTCCTGGCGGAGGATGGAGCCACTACCTCAGTGGCTCCCCTTGCAGAGGCAGTCACGTGATCTTCTCACAGCGGTGGTTTTTGTGGCAATTTGTTTGACATGATGAGGTTGCCAGCTGGCCATGTACAAACTCATATTAGTCGCCTTGTACGACATGCATGAGGGTTTCAGGAGTCATATCATTTCTTTGTCTATTCAGAGAACTACACGGGGCAGACACTGACAAATCAGAAGTAATTGTTTTCCCTCTCCATCATCACCTTTGACGAAATCAATTTTCTCTAACGGAGTTAAATTTATCAGCAAGTAGTTGGAGTGTCAGATACACCAACATAAATGCTTTACAAATACTAGATAATTATGTGCACAATATTTTCTAAAGCGTAAAAAACCCCACACCCCAAATTCTCAGTAATTTTCCGCCCCTGTCGTGTTAACCCACGCTTTAATTCGTCAGCTGCCACTGTGGTAAATTAAATAAAGAATACAAAAAATTCATTTCGTCGTTCAGGAAAAAAACGAATTTAACATTATTTGTGAGAGCTTATGAAAAGTTTTATAGAAGTTGACCGCATTTTACCCACCGCTTGACCGGTCCTGCTAGGCCAGAACATCGTCTGCTGCAGTAACCGAGAGCACGCGGATCGATGCAAACAAACGATTTGTGATGTACTGTCAACAGCAAATTTAAAACTCTACTGAATAATGAGTACTTACCAAAGCAGTCATGAAGTAACAAGGCTGACAGAAATACGCAAATTATGTAAACAAAATCCATGTTGTCCACAATATGTCAATCATCCGGGTTTGTTGTTTATTTTAAAGGCGAGTGGGTTAGCTGTGGTCTGCGTTGCGAGGGACTCGTAGCATACTGGAGCAATTCTTTCTTTCGGCCTACTTTCAATAAAACCCTATACCGTCTCTACTTCCGCGCTACTCGCGCTTTCCCCAAATTGAAAATGTAGCGCACAAATCACAATAATTTTACGTTCTGCTACTTCCCAGTGATATGAAAGTTAATATTCGTCTTCTGTTTTACAAACAATCCTTTTACTTCGCTAACGTTAAAGGAGGGGGTTTATTAACAAATTCATTTTTCAAGTCATTAAGTGTATGAATACAAATTATTCCCTCGCCAGCGAGATCGGTCGATTGAACAAAACAGACGAAAAACGTGCATGTGAGCTATAGTTACCGCGAATAAAATTATGATCTTGCTTTTTCTACTATCAACTTTGCAAAGCTAATGCGACAGTAAATTATAGCAGTTGTTAAAGATAGATGTAATTTTCATAAACTGACACAGTGCTGTATTCAGAATACGAGAACTAATGAAGAGTACTTAAAATGACAATAAAGGTCTGACCAAGTGCTACGAACTTTTCTAACGAGACCTTTGATATCATCTTGAACGGGGAAAAACTACAGAAAGTTGAAAGTTTCAATTATTTAGGCAGTAAAATGACTCAGGATGGTGACACAACAAGAGAAATCCATACTAGAATTGCTTTGGCAGCTAGCGCCTTCAATAGATTATCTAACATTTGGAAATTACGATCATTGAATATACATACCAAGCTTCGTCTGTTTAATTCAAATGTTATCTCAGTGTTAACATACGGCTGTGAGAGTTGGAAAATAACAAAATCATTGGAGAACAAGCTGAATACATTCGAGAACAAATGTCTTAGAAAACTCATGAACATCAGTTGGAAAGAATTCAAGACTAATCGACAAATAAGAGAAGACTCTAGGCAGAAATATGTCTCCGACTATATAAGGAAAAGACGATGGTCATATATCGGTCATGTCCTACGAATGCAAAACAACAGAATACCACTACAGGCGCTCACTTGGGTTCCTGAGGGTAAGCGGAAAAAAGGAAGACCAAAAGAAACACTCAGAAGAACAATAATAAGAGAAGGAAGAACGTTGGGCCTAAATAATGTGCAAGAGCTAAGAGGAGTGGCGTCACAACGAACAACCTGGAGAGCACTGGTTTCTGCCTTATGCGCCGTGTTTGGCGCTTAAAGAATTTATTATTATTAAGTGCTGCATAACAATTATAGCACAACATTTGACAGTCAGAATAGTCCTACAGCTCTCGCGAGCGTGTCATACCAGGCGACTAAAATGAAGTCATAAGGAGGCTGGCGACCTACTCGTGATAAACAAATCACTAAAAAAAACTATCGCTGTAAGATCATATGAATGCTAGTGCAGGCTTCCTATACAACGGACAGCTGCCGTATTGACCGCGCTAAGAAAAGTGATTATAATTCGATCAAGTGAAACATCAAGAGATTGCCACAATGTTTGAGGTCATTTACTTTGATAAAGTAAAACATCAAGAGATTGCCACAATGTTTGAGGTCATTTACTTTGATAAAGTGAAACATCAAGAGATTGCCACAATGTTTGAGGTCATTTACTTTGATAAAGTGAAACATCAAGAGATTGCCACAACATCAAGAGATTGCCACAATGCTTGAGGTCATTTACTTTGATAAAAGTGAAAGAAAAGATTGCCAAACAGGTCATTTAGAGATTGCCACAATGTTTGAGGTCATTTACTTTGATAAAGTGAAACATCAAGAGATTGCCAATGCTTGAGGTCTCATTTACTTTAATAAAGTGAAACTCAAGAGATTGCCACAATGTTTGAGGTCATTTACTTTGATAAAGTGAAACATCAAGAGCCACAATGCTTGCCACAATAAGTGAAACATTGAGATTGCCACAATGACATCATTTACTTTGATAAAGTGAAACATCAAGAGATTGCCACAATGCTTGAGGTCATTTACTTTGATAAAGTGAAACATCAAGAGATTGCCACAATGCTTGAGGTCATTTACTTTGATAAAGTGAAACATCAAGAGATTGCCACAGTGCTTGAACTCATTTACTTTGATAAAGTGAAACATCAAGAGATTGCCACAATGCTTGAGGTCATTTACTTTGATAAAGTGAAACATCAAGAGATTGCCACAATGCTTGAGGTCATTTACTTTGATAAAGTGAAACATCAAGAGATTGCCACAATGCTTGAGGTCATTTACTTTGATAAAGTGAAACATCAAAAGATTGCCACAATGCTTGAACTCATTTACTTTGATAAAGTGAAACATCAAGAGATTGCCACAATGCTTGAGGTCATTTACTTTGATAAAGTGAAACATCAAGAGATTGCCACAATGCTTGAGGTCATTTACTTTGATAAAGTGAAACATCAAGAGATTGCCACAATGCTTGAGGTCATTTACTTTGATAAAGTGAAACATCAAGAGATTGCCACAATGCTTGAGGTCATTTACTTTGATAAAGTGAAACATCAAGAGATTGCCACAATGCTTGAGGTCATTTACTTTGATAAAGTGAAACATCAAGAGATTGCCACAATGCTTGAACTCATTTACTTTGATAAAGTGAAACATCAAGAGATTGCCACAATGCTTGAGGTCATTTACTTTGATAAAGTGAAACATCAAGAGATTGCCACAATGTTTGAGGTAATTTACTTTGATAAAGTGAAACATCAAGAGATTGCCACAATGCTTGAACTCATTTACTTTGATAAAGTGAAACATCAAGAGATTGCCACAATGCTTGAGGTCATTTACTTTGATAAAGTGAAACATCAAGAGATTGCCACAATGCTTGAGGTCATTTACTTTGATAAAGTGAAACATCAAGAGATTGCCACAATGCTTGAGGTCATTTACTTTGATAAAGTGAAACATCAAGAGATTGCCACAATGCTTGAACTCATTTACTTTGATAAAGTGAAACATCAAGAGATTGCCACAATGCTTGAGGTCATTTACTTTGATAAAGTGAAACATCAAGAGATTGCCACAATGCTTGAGGTCATTTACTTTGATAAAGTGAAACATCAAGAGATTGCCACAATGCTTGAGGTCATTTACTTTGATAAAGTGAAACATCAAGAGATTGCCACAATGCTTGAGGTCATTTACTTTGATAAAGTGAAACATCAAGAGATTGCCACAATGCTTGAAGTCATTTACTTTGATAAAGTGAAACATCAAGAGATTGCCACAATACTTGAGGTCATTTACTTTGATAAAGTGAAACATCAAGAGATTGCCACAATGCTAGAGGTCATTTACTTTGATAAAGTGAAACATTAAGAGATTGCCACAATGCTTGAGGTCATTTACTTTGATAAAGTGAAACATCAAGAGATTGCCACAATGCTTGAGGTCATTTGCTTTGATAAAGTGAAACATCAAGAAATTGCCGCAATGCTTGAGGTTATTTACTTTAATAAAGTGAAACATCAAGAGATTGTCACAATGCTGGAGGTCATTTACTTTGATAAAGTGAAACATCAAGAGATTGCCACAATGCTTGAGGTCATTTACTTTGATAAAGTGAAATATCAAGAGACTGCCACAATGCTTGAGGTCATTTACTGATGGGAAACTTGATGTAAGAATAATCAAAAACAAGTACTGGGCGCAAGAAGCTCCCGTAAGAGTGGAGAATAATCTGAGCAGTCGCGATCTAGTCAAATCCAGTCTCAACCTTTTTGTGTTCACGGCACGCTTTTCAGTTTTTTAAAAATTTGCTGCACACCTATCTGACCCCGTGCCTAAATAAAAAAATACAGTGATATATACTAAATTAAGAACACTAATCTGTGGGTACTGTAGAATAAAGACAATTTGATTTTCTCTTAATTGTTTAAAATAAGTTCGAAGTATATATATTTTTGTTCAAAGCAGTAAATAATAATAGATCCAATTATTATTGAATGAATTCAAGCTGTGAGATCAGTTTTACATTACATGTTCACTAAAAATATACTTCATGTAGTAAATTTACAACATTTTTGCGGCACACTTTGATAGGCGGGGCGGCAGACCGCTTGAGAAACACTGCAGTAAAATAAGGTGTCAGGCAAGGATGTGTTCTTTCACTGGTACAACGAAAACATCATAACGTCAATCAAAGATGAATCAGGAATATAAATCAGAGGTTATAATATAAATGACTTGAGCTATGCTACTGAAACAATATTACAAGCAGAACACAAAAAGCAGGCTCACAACAAATTTTAGATTTGGTGGTAAAGGAAAGTGTTCAGAGGGGGGAGGAAACAGCCTAATGAGCAAGAGAAGAGTAACAATGGTTATCTCCAGGCAAGAAGTGCAGAATAATGATAAACGTAACCGCATTTAAATACATAAGCGGTTTCAAACGAGGCTTTGAAGCAGTCACATTTTTAAATTGCGCCGCTCCAGCTCCACTCAGACATCGATCAAGCCTGAACCAGCTCTTCTCCGGCTTCGCTCCGAGCTCTGACTTTTGTTTTAAGTTCAAAAATGCAATTATGCCACTTAAACTAGAATCACTCTTACATTCAAATTTTATTCTCTGATAAATTATTAATGTAATCAAGTCATCTTCGTTAGCCTGGTGTATATCATGGAAAATTAATTTTAAAGCCGAAAACAGTTACTTGTTACGGTGTTATTTTAAATGACGGCGTCTGCTGGGGTTTAGCAGTGCGCAAGGTTTAGGGGTCAATAACATTAATAGAATATGTCGATATTTTACGGTATGCTGAACGCGAAATATATGCTAAGATTATGACGCATTCGCGTTGGGAAGGTCACGCTTGGTGACTTGGTTACATGACCCTTGTTACGCTATCCGTCAAGCAGAGAAGTCGTGTCTTGTATGTCTTCCAAGGAGAGGCTTAGTATATAGCCGATATATGAATTCAATATAGAACTCAGGGTCAGTTCAGATATTAATCTAAAGTATGAGATTATTAAGTAAATTAAATGATGGAAGGAGAATCGTATTATGATTCAATTTGTAGCTGTCAAGAACTCATGCGCTCATTTCTGGCTGTTGACTACAGCAGCGCATGTACATAGCCATGATGTTCATCTGACATATTGTTTTGACACGGACGGATACTTACTGGTATTATTTGGAATTTATTGTTATGCTGAACTGTACATGAAGTTTTGTGAATGTCGGATATCGTTTATATGAACGTCAATACATGTGGACTCAGAACACAAGGCTTGATATCTTACTTACGTTTCGGGTTTGGTTCCACAGCTGTTAATGTTTACGTTTTCTCAGCACGATAACTCTCCCACAGGGGAAATCAACTAATGTACAATATGCAAATCAGAACGTCGAAGGGATGTTCTTACGGTCAGAGCTAACCATCAATAACAAACATTAACCACGTCAAGAGAGTGACTTTAATATTCAATAAATAATATAAGATGAAGGAACTGCAACACCCGTCACATTACTACACAGTAGCTTGAGTTGTTGGCATGCTCGAAATGACTCTACAAGGAGCTTGAATATGGTGCGGAATGACCTCAAAACAGAATAAACGTTTGTCTACTAATAGATTACATCACTTCACAATCTTTCCAAACTTTCTCTCGATATATGCATCATTACAATTATGAATCGCAGAAACCGGCCGGCATTTTCCTGTTCATTCAACTCTTTTTCAAAGTCGTCAACTTCTGAAGAATGTTTGCTTGAATTCTTCAATTGGATGAAAGCTTCATATTCTTTGAGAAATATGCTCAAGCAAATGTGTAGTTGTGAAGGAATTTTGAGACCAACCTGCTGTTTTTTTGAGGATGTGAATTTTCCGAAATGATATATTGGACTGTGGCTGGGTTCTTTTGTTATGATTTCTTCTTTCTCTTCTACTGAATTCAATAGTAGCAATTTTGCTTCTCGAGTTGTCCAGCAATATCAAGGAGCCCTTCCTTTGCCTTTTTTTCCCCTTTAGTCTTAGAGGAGTCCGATACCGTGGCTGAATATTCCGAAAAAAACATATTCTCTTTGCATTTCTGCATGGAGGATATAACGCCATTTGAGACATTAGTCCACCATTTCAAAGGGTCTACTTTTTCGCTCAAGATTACTCTTGGCAGAGATATGAACTGAAAAATGGTGCTTCAAATCTAGAGAGCCTCACAGGAATTTGAGAAATCAAGTACTACGGCTGATAGGATCCAGGCCTTGTAAACTTTCTATCTTCCCTGACCTTCTATGAGGAGTAAGAATTTTGCTCGTTTTGATGAGCCAACTGATTTAAATCAGTAAAAGATCATTTCAATAGCTCTGTTTATAAGTATTTAAATTTACTGAGACATACGAGTACAGTTCACTCAAACTGACTAAATCAACTTTAAATTTGTATATGCACAGACAACAAATTTAATAAGCAATTATAGTTAACAATGTAAAACAAGTAATCGTGGGGTTAATTAAGAACATTGTTTAAAACTTCATCACTGACGATGATCTGGATAGGGTGTTTTTTATACATTTTCTTAACGAAAAGAATTCACTTGGCAGCTCTGAATGTGTACTTAGCTGCCAGTAAGATGTCGGTTGGCTTCTGCTCCAGCCAATGCTTATTCTTCGCAGGTTGTTGACTGGTTCACTCTCGTCACTTGTCAAGTCTGGTGGCCGCAACACGTCCCTCGTAGTATCGTGGGGTAATTGAGAAGATGGTCCAGCGTCTGTTAAGACCCGTCTGCAGTAGCTGTCTAGCTTTGACAGAAGGCCACTTATACCACACGCTTGTTCCACACACTAGTACAACCAGTTGGTATCACCGACTCAAAATATCTTTGGGCAAGATACAGACTCCTGGCTCAGAGGAAAAGTTAAGGTAACTTGATTAAGATGCCTCTTACACGTGGTCTGTGGTATTACTTTACAATAGACTCTCACTGTGACTTAATGTTCCGATTCCTAGGATTCTGGGCTTTCCGTATTAATAAATGGAGAGTTTTCTTGAGAGTAAGTAAACAAGATGCTCAAACACGTTGTCCGGTCGTTTAAAGTGGAATCCTGATCCTATTCCTTACTTTGGCTTGCCTGACTGCCTTTTTGACGAGTTGAATTTCACAGTGCCGCAAACTCAAAAGGTGCTAGATTATAAGGCAATATTCGGCCCACGCATCCAGCTTGCTACTATATGACAAGGCTCCAATCAGAAATGTTGTATTTTAACATCTCAAATGCCAAACTGTTGTACGGTAGGTTAAATTGTTTATTGGGCCCAGTCTAAGTAAAGAGTAAAGGTTGACTGATACACGAGAAATGTATAGAAAATAGATTTCACAGGTGGTAGGTTGAGGGAAAATTATGTCTCTGGAGTGAGTAGGTTACTCTCATCCAGCCTATCCGTATAACTATGCTTTATTAAAGGACTGTCTTTGCCTCCCTGTTAAATGAAAGAACAGGTTACTCTACACACACACAATAATATGTGACACACAATGACACACAAACGGAAAAAAACTAAGGATAGAGGGGTATGGGTCTGACCAACACACAAAGTTAAGTTTTCTTGTTGTTTGTTATCACTAAACTGTTTTACAACATCAAGTTACCCAAAGAATATCAAGAAAAGCATTTACATATAGAGGAAAATAAAGAAGGATGGTGCGCCTTCACCGTATAAAGGAAAATAACCCAATAAAAATATTTACCCAAAGGTTGAAGGTTAGCACTAGGTTTACAGAATAGCACTATTAGTACAATAAAAGACCAAGTAAAGTAAACAGAATCAAATCAAACCACGACAGATTAATAGATAATTTCCAGCAACAATAAAGTTAACACACGCTCTCTCATTCATGTGACCACCTCTCACATTCTTACCTAATTTATATTTCTTCCCTTGGGTCTGTGTTATCCTTGGTACATTTATTCCATGAACATAATCCCTACTGATTCTGTTGACTAATGTATCATCCCAGCTGTCGAGGATACAAATTGGCCCCAGTTCATCCCACAAAAAAACTAATGAGATGAACGCCGAATAAGTTTACTTCCACAATAAATTATGGTGACGATATGAGTCATAAAGGGTGTCTTCACTGTTCTAAAAAAAACTAGCACTGTTCCTCCGATGGGTGCACAGGGGAATGTGATTCTAGATACAGGAACTACAACTGAATAATTTCGTTGCGACAACTCTTGCAGTGTTGAGGGCGGGCGGGGAAAACAGTCCTGTTTCCTACTCGGCTGGAACGTCTATTTGTGTCTATATATATATATATATATATATATATATCTATATATATATATATATATATATATATATATATATATATATATATATATATATATATATATATATATAGGGTTTACTACAAATATTGAATATGTGAGGGTCCTTGGTGTTTACCGTTTTAAGAGAGGTGAACACTTCTAAACAATCTGGAAAAATCCAGTTGTTACAAATGATGATAATGGATTTTCTATCGGCCGACTCTTTGTCAGAGTGCCAGTCCCTGCACAGCGTATATTTTAGAACTAGACTTGGATTACACTGTAAGGTGTTGGGAAAAATAATAATAATGTTTCAGGTATACGCCACTGTTGGCTGATAAAATAGTATCCTGGATATGGTAAGTCCAGTATTATAGGTTACAGTCATACAGTATCTCTGTACACACTTAACCATGGAAATGGAAAAGGAAACTAAAAAGACCGCTGGTTCGTCCACTTGGATCAGGTCTGCTAAAAATATAAGAAACATTTTATGGGAAAATGCTACGACTCTATGCAAATATAAATATGTATAGACGGGGACACAATAGTCTCTCCTCCGCTCTGTCAAATCCTGCCGAATTTAAAAGATACACGGTGTTTTTCCCTACTCCTTACACACAGACACCGCTGGCCGCGGAGGTGGGTCAGACTGAGCTGATAAAGACTCCCCCCGTCCCTTCTCGCGGCTGGCTGGGGTCAGACGCACAATATGTTATTTATTATTTATTTCTCACAATGCGCCACGTACAGATTACCACTTATCATTTAGTAGCTAGTAAATTGTCGGTACCTGTTAATTTGTCGTATGGCATTTAAAAAAATAATAATAGACGCTATAATAACAATAATTATAAAATAAAATATATAAACAATATTTATTTCC